>JAOTOM010004120.1:0-92500 GCA_034440615.1 Ashinkailepas kermadecensis
AGGCCACATCGAAAACAACACTGAGAGAATACCAGTCATGCCAGCGGAATAGCTAAGTCGAACACGAAATGGCACATTAGTCATCCTTTAATCTAATCAAAGTAGACTGACCAAGCTGCGTACACCTGCCTCGGCCTGACGGGTCTAGTATTGGTTTCGTCCTTTAAATGTCCAGATGCGCTTATCAGCATTGCGAATAACGTGAAAACAGAAAACCCACACACCATAGACATTCGGAAATAAACTTCCAATGTCTGGGAACCACGGACGTGATTCATGCAATAATGATTTGTGTTCACATGGGTTTCATGCAGTAAGTCTAATTGATCGCATGTAAACCCAGATGCTTAATGCCTAAATCTTACCAATTACTATGAATACCTATGGATTACTGCGGGCGTTCATGCTCATAGACACACGCACAGGCACTCGGCAGGGAATTGCAGACACGACTAGGGTGGGGGTCATGCTGGCAGCCGTAAATATCGTGGGTGGTGTGAGCGGCTCAGCGAACCTGCTGTTTCGTACCTTCTTCTTGTCGTCACCACATAAGCCGTAACACAATGAGCTTTGGTCGAGTAGCTCGATCCAGGGCCGGCTGCATTAGTTCCTACGCACTCTGAACGGAATCCACACCACACCACACATCAGACCATTGGCGTCCGAGCAGTCAAAGTGCTGGACACCACAGGTCCAGCACATACAAGTGTTCGCTACCTCTGACGAACTGGAACGTCTTGCCGCAGACTATCTCCGACATAATGACTTCGACTCCGGCTCCGGCCATCTCAGGCCATCTGTGACATTCTGGACGTTCCACCACACGCTTTTCCCGCCGGAACTTGACCATCTCAGGCCATCTGTGACATTCTGGACGTTCCACCACACGCTTTTCCCGCCGGAACTTGACCATCTCAGGCCATCTGTGACATTCTGGACGTTCCACCACACGCTTTTCCCGCCGGAACTGGACCATCTCGGGCCATCTGTGACATTCTGGACGTTCCACCACACGCTTTTCCCGCCGGAACTTGACCATCTCAGGCCATCTGTGACATTCTGGACGTTCCACCACACGCTTTTCCCGCCGGAACTGGACCATCTCGGGCCATCTGTGACATTCTGGACGTTCCACCCCACGCTTTTCCCGCCGGAACTTGACCATCTCGGGTCATCTGTGACATTCTGGACGTTCCACCACACGCTTTTCCCGCCGGAACTTGACCATCTCGGGCCATCTGTGACATTCTGGACGTTCCACCACACGCTTTTCCCGCCGGAACTGGACCATCTCGGGCCATCTGTGACATTCTGGACGTTCCACCCCACGCTTTTCCCGCCGGAACCGGACCATCTCGGGTCATCTGTGACATTCTGGACGTTCCACCCCACGCTTTTCCCGCCGGAACTTGACCATCTCGGGTCATCTGTGACATTCTGGACGTTCCACCACACGCTTTTCCCGCCGGAACTGGACCATCTCGGGCCCCGGCAGAGACGTGTCCGTCCGCGTCGGGTCAGCATGCCTCCGCCGGGCTGGTGGCATGCCCGAGCTCACCCACCACCGTCCCGTGCACGGTGTGTCGGCCGCGACTGACGTGGCTGATGTGGAGCGGCACGCGGCCCGAGGCCCGCGCCCTTTTTACCCGCCTGATTACACGGCACGTCGGTGAGTTGGCCCGAAACGCTCGTGGAGGCCGGGCGGTCGGCGTGGGCGGTTTTGCGCCGACCGCACTTCTGCCCGAGACGACGGGTACCCGATGCGCCAGACTTTGAGGGAGACGGTGCGCGCGTGGTGGTGGCAGCGCAACACGCTACCCTGCAGTGCTGGTGCACCGTGCCGGGACACTCCAACAGCCCGCCATCCTCTGCCCAACCAGCTCCACAAAGGCAACGTGCTGGACACGACCCAATGTCCGTCAGTCATGCCACCCGTCAGTCAGACCAACCCGATTGGTGGACTCTCCAAATCACCTCTGTCACAAAGCACCAAACCAAACGACGAACCTCTCCACAAATCGCACCGGCTTGCATACACACTGTGTTTTTATATATCACACAGCGTTGCATGGAAAACAAATGTACAAACTCTATGTGTATGCACTTGAAATGCTGAATAGTGACAAAAGGACGGAGACTCAAGTCGGACTTCTCTTTAACATTTAAGACGCACACAATGACCCTAAACCTGAGTGGGCCGGCACAGTCACAGGCCTCAACCATTCTCCTCTCTCCCCAACATCAGCTGAACCATATCCCCCCCGATCCCTGTTGGCAAACACGGCTCCAGACCGCACCTACCCTCTCCTTCTCGGTCTCATCTGGTTCACACCGCCTTATCCGACTACAGCTGGCAGATCCCCACACATCACTCGACACAGTCTCCCAGACCGCGGCCGTCAGTTCCCCTGCACTCTGTCTGACTGACACAGACCTGACACAGACCCCCCAACACCTCGCTCGACACCGTCTCCCAGACCGAGGTCCTCCAAAACCGCTGTCGGCAATGCCCTTGGATTCCGGCCGACACAGACCACCACACTTCACTCGACATCGCCTCCCAGACCACGGCCGTCAGTGTCACTAGACTCCAGCCAACAGACAGCGCAGACAGAGACGACAGCCGCGCTGCTCGGTCAGCAGACGACAGCCACGCTGCTCGGTCACCAGACGACAGACGCGCTGCTCGGTCAGCAGACGACAGCCACGCTGCTCGGTCACCAGACGACAGCCACGCTGCTCGGTCACCAGACGACAGCCGCGCTGCTCGGTCACCAGACGACAGCCACGCTGCTCGGTCACCAGACGACAGCCGCGCTGCTCGGTCAGCAGACGACAGCCGCGCTGCTCAGTCATCAGACGACAGCCACGCTGCTCGGTCAGCAGACGACAGCCACGCTGCTCGGTCAGCAGACGACAGCCACGCTGCTCGGTCAGCAGACGACAGCCACGCTGCTCGGTCAGCAGACGACAGCCACGCTGCTCGGTCAGCAGACGACAGCCACGCTGCTCGGTCACCAGACGACAGCCACGCTGCTCGGTCACCAGACGACAGCCACGCTGCTCGGTCAGCAGACGACAGCCACGCTGCTCGGTCAGCAGACGACAGCCGCGCTGCTCGGTCAGCAGACGACAGCCACGCTGCTCGGTCACCAGACGACAGCCACGCTGCTCGGTCACCAGACGACAGCCGCGCTGCTCGGTCACCAGACGACAGCCACGCTGCTCGGTCAGCAGACGACAGCCACGCTGCTCGGTCAGCAGACGACAGCCACGCTGCTCGGTCACCAGACGACAGCCGCGCTGCTCGGTCAGCAGACGACAGCCACGCTGCTCGGTCAGCAGACGACAGCCACGCTGCTCGGTCAGCAGACGACAGCCACGCTGCTCGGTCACCAGACGACAGCCACGCTGCTCGGTCAGCAGACGACAGCCACGCTGCTCGGTCAGCAGACGACAGCCGCGCTGCTCGGTCAGCAGACGACAGCCACGCTGCTCGGTACAGACGACAGCCACGCTGCTCGGTCACCAGACGACAGCCACGCTGCTCGGTCACCAGACGACAGCCACGCTGCTCGGTCAGCAGACGACAGCCACACTGCTCGGTCAGCAGGCTGCATGACCGGTGCAGCCGATGCGCCCCTAAACTCCAACTCGGTCAGCAGACGACAGCCACGCTACTCGGTCAGCAGACGACATGCCTATGGCGGCCGAGCAGCGCCACCGAGCGGCCGGCCGAGAAAAACTGGCGGCGCCTGGCGGATTACGTCACACGCGTGCCGCAGAGCCAACCACGCCGCCCGATCCCTTTAGCATGCACGCCGCACGGCGCCGCGACCCGCGCGCCGAGTCGAGACTGTCGAAGGCCGGCCCAGTCGTCAGCCGACTCCTCCCGTCAGTCGTTAGTCACCAGGCACAGGTCGTCCCTCATCACCCTTCAGCTGTCAGTCGTCAGCCGACTCCTCCCGTCAGTCGTTAGTCACCAGGCACAGGTCGTCCCTCATCACCCTTCAGCTGTCAGTCGTTAGTCGTCAGTCCGTATGAGTCAGCCTTCTGTCGTCAGTCAACAGCACTGAGCTGACGAGTGGACGACTCAGCTGTGTGGTCGGCCGACCACACAGCTGTCCCGGAGGCCGCCGGCCACACCTGGTGTTAGCGCACGTGTCCAGGCTGGCCTCCACCGCGGTGACGAGCCGTCCCGCCGCGTCTCGCGCGCTAACGACGGCCAACGACGGCCACCACTTGCTTCGACAGTGGCGCGGTCTACACAACGGTCACAATTACCACCGTGTATCGCTCGCCATGACTTCACGCGATCCCTACCGCGGCGATGTGTCCGCTAGGGAAACAGAGCTTCAGACGTTATTGTTATATATATATATAGCACAACTACTCCGTGGAGAGTGGCTACCGCTGATATCGGAGAGGCCTCCACGCCAATGGCATGCCGCAAACTGACGGGGATCGCCAGGTACGGAAGACGTGGTGGTGGTGGTGGTGGTGGTGGTGGATTTGTGCTTTAGCACGCGTCAACTGCATTGGTCATTTTGCGCCCATAGACACAGAAGATGGCTGCATCGTGCATCGACCACCGGTGAATCAGTGCAATGTGTTGACGAACGACTGACGCCGGGACGGAAGAGCCGCCACGTGGAGCTCTTGTACAATACTTGAAGCGAAACGACAATGAAAACGGGGATGCTGACATATGTTGCGATACAGTTTGGCCGTGCTGGTCCGGGCGACCAAGGCAATGGCTGGTGGTGGACGGCTGGTGGTGGACGGCAGAGAGCGGCCGGTGAGGGCGGCGTGGGCAGCGCGGCCCACCTAACAACACCTGGCCACCACCAGCGGCACACGGCCGCGCCATATTCAGTGGTGGACGGCTGGTGGTGGACGGCAGAGAGCGGCCGGCGAGGGCGGCGTGGGCAGCGCGGCCCACCTAACAACACCTGGCCACCACCAGCGGCACACGGCCGCGCCATATTCAGTGGTGGACGGCTGGTGGTGGACGGCAGAGAGCGGCCGGCGAGGGCGGCGTGGGCAGCGCGGCCCACCTAACAACACCTGGCCACCACCAGCGGCACACGGCCGCGCCATATTCAGTGGTGGACGGCTGGTGGTGGACGGCAGAGAGCGGCCGGCGAGGGCGGCGTGGGCAGCGCGGCCCACCTAACAACACCTGGCCACCACCAGCGGCACACGGCCGCGCCATATTCAGTGGTGGACGGCTGGTGGTGGACGGCAGAGAGCGGCCGGCGAGGGCGGCGTGGGCAGCGTGGCCCACCTAACAACACCTGGCCACCACCAGCGGCACACGGCCGCGCCATATTCAGTGGTGGACGGCTGGTGGTGGACGGCAGAGAGCGGCCGGCGAGGGCGGCGTGGGCAGCGCGGCCCACCTAACAACACCTGGCCACCACCAGCGGCACACGGCCGCGCCATATTCATGAGTGCACAGTGTGCACTCATGGGTGTGCACTGCACACCCATTGACGTCAGCTTAAATAGCCATTACAGAAATCAAACACCGGCCGGGTCGGTCAATCAGCCGGCGAGCGGCGGCCGCAGCAGTTCCGGACCACTGCTGCTGGTGGGCTCACTGGTCACCAGATGGGCTATCACGGGGCACCGGCCAGATCACCGACAGGAGAAAACTGGGTCACTAGAGGGGAGCGGTGGGTCACCAGAGGGGAGCAGGAAGGTCACTAGACGACCTACCAGAGGGGAGCAGAATGGTCACCGGACTAGAGTCACCAGAGGGGAGTACGTCAGAGGGGTCACCAGTCGGGTCATCAAAGGGTCAGCACAAATTACGTGTTCCAGGGTGACCGAACTATCGGCTTTAGAGTTACCAGGGTTGTTTACCAGAGGGTTGAGGAGCAAGAAAATCTGCATGCGGAGATAACGCCGCGCATGTAGAGGAACTTCACAGATCGCAATTACTCTTGAGACACCACCATTTACAGTCACCGGCATGTTCCACGCAGCTAAACCCACTTTAGCTTCCTCAACTGCCCAGACATCGTCTGAGACCCATCCACACAGGATGGAGATTGAAGGTGGTTATTTGTTTTTTACGACACGTCGACCGTTGAGTCATATAGCGTCGCCAATCTCTCACGCCGATTGGTCGCGGGCGAAGAGTAGCGACAGGTGAGATTCGAACCCACAATCTTTCGATTGCGAGACGAGCGTCTTACCCCTAGACCACTCGTCCCCAGGAGATTGAAGGTCAAATCCGCTCACAAAGCGTTGAGAGCAACGGTGACGTCCACCCGGAGTGTATGAGAAAGGGTCAAGCCCGCCCACAGGGAGCGGCGAATACAGCTCCAACCCGCCCAGACTGTGGGAATAAAGGTCGCACCCTGCCACCTCGAGAGCAGTGTTAGACAAAGGGCATTGGGTCACCCCGTCATTGGCGTGGGGTCACCCCGTCATTGCCGTGGGGTCACCCCGTCATTGCCGTGGGGTCACCCCCGCCATTGCCGTGGGTCACCCCGTCATTGCCGTGGGGTCACCCCGTCATTGCCGTGGGGTCACCCCGTCATTTCCGTGGGGTCACCCCGTCATTGCCGTGGGGTCACCCCGTCATTGCCGTGGGGTCACCCCGTCATTGCCGTGGGGTCACCCCCGCCATTGCCGTGGGGTCACCCCGTCATTGCCGTGGGGTCACCCCGTCATTGCCGTGGGTCACCCCGTCATTGCCGTGGGGTCACCCCGTCATTGCCGTGGGGTCACCCCGTCATTGCCGTGGGGTCACCCCCGCCATTGCCGTGGGTCACCCCGTCATTGCCGTGGGGTCACCCCGTCATTGCCGTGGGGTCACCCCGTCATTGCCGTGGGGTCACCCCGTCATTGCCGTGGGGTCACCCCGTCATTGCCGTGGGGTCACCCCCGCCATTGCCGTGGGGTCACCCCGTCATTGCCGTGGGGTCACCCCGTCATTGCCGTGGGGTCACCCCGCCATTGCCGTGGGGTCACCCCGTCATTGCCGTGGGGTCACCCCGTCATTGCCGTGGGGTCACCCCGTCATTGCCGTGGGGTCACCCCGTCATTGCCGTGGGGTCACCCCCGTCATTGCCGTGGGTCACCACCGTCATTGCCGTGGGGTCACCCCGTCATTGCCGTGGGGTCACCCCGTCATTGCCGTGGGTCACCCCCGCCATTGCCGTGGGGTTCTCGACGGTCAATTGCAGTGGCCATGCGAGACATCGTCCCGACAACATCCAGCGCGGTCCGACGCCGCCGAGATGGCGCTGCTCGCCGGCACGTGACCCACAACTGCCGCCACGCCACAGCTGGAGACGACGCTGATGGCGCCAAAACACGCACCAGCCGTCATCGACCTTGTAGTCTGATGGAGAAGGAATCGCTCTTTAATACGCACGGCGGAGGCGTCGACTTCCCGTCTCGCCACCAGTGCCAATTACGTGGTCGGATGCAATGTGATGCAACTTGCAGAAACCCATGAGGTTCACGAGCTCAGCATGCGATGAAGGTGTGAGACATGCACATGCTCTGGCATGCTTCTTTAGCAGAAAATCAAGTTGCATGGTTATATAGATTTACCTAAACTCTAGTCCCTAAACTCTTTGCCTAAACTCTAAACTTTGTACCTAAACTCTTTACCTAAACTCTAGTGCAGTAGTAGCACCGATATCACTATTACTGGTGCTGTAGTAGCAGTAATAGTCGCAGTGGGGTAGTAGTAGCAGCAGCAGTGATGGGGTAGCTTTCATAGCCATCACGTCGATAGGGTGGCGGAAGCAGGAAAACTGAGTAGCAGAAGCAGTAGCACGGGTGAAGGCGGTGGTGGCCATTAGCTTTGCAACGCGCCGCCTGTTTTGGGCCGCATAGCGTCGCTAACATCTCACGCCGGTTGGTGGCAGGCGAAGAGTGGTGACAGGTGTGACAAGAGTAGCGACAGCAGTAACATGGGTGACGGGCGAGACTGAGCGACAGGACGGTAGGTCCGCCTGAGTCAGCCACACCGACCCCGAACCATGCCACCCACTGGTTAGACATGCACGCATCCTAGCCAACAGCAGCGCCGGTTCACATCTTCCAGCGGGCTCAGCTCCGTACACTCACCGGCCGCGGGCGCGGGGAGCCTGCCCGCTTTCACCGCCGCCTGGAACTCCCGTATTTCGTTGTCGTAGTCGGCCCACTCGGGCGCTATCCGCACGGCCGCCTTCAGCTTGGCCTCCTTGGTCAGCGGGTTATTGCACTGCGGAACAGTCGGACGCCGGTCAACGCGGCAGCTTCTCCACACTGCGCAGCACTGCCGTGGTTCGGCAGTCAACACGCCAGTCAACACGCCAGTCGCGGACAGCCCTCCCCCCCGGGACAGTGGAGGGCGCGCTCAGCACTCAGTGGTGCGATCAGTCATCAGACATCCGAGAACGTGACCGTGCCGCGAGCGGGTCATCCGGGAACGTGACCGTGCCGCGAGCAGGCCATCCGGGAACGTGACCGTGCCGCGAGCAGGCCATCCGGGAACGTGACCGTGCCGCGAGCAGGCCATCCGGGAACGTGACCGTGCCGCGAGCAGGCCATCCGGGAACGTGACCGTGCCGCGAGCAGGCCATCCGGGAACGTGACCGTGCCACGAGCGGGTCATCCGGGACGAGCGTATCGCCGCCGCCGAGAAGGCGTACAGCATTCGCTGACAGCACGACGACTCTTTTGGTCTTTGACTGGTGCTTTGACGGGCTGCTGACGGCCGGGACACAGGGGCCTGTCGTGGACACCCACGCCACGTCCTGTCACACCCATCGGCGGACTGCTGACGGCCGGGACAGAGGGGCCTGTCGTGGACATCCACGCCACGTCCTGTCACACCCACCCGCGGACTGCTGACGGCCGGGACACAGGGGCCTGTCGTGGACACCCACGCCACGTCCCGTCCCACCCACCCACCGGCGGGCTGCTGACGGCCGGGACACAGGGGCCTGTCGTGGACACCCACGCCACGTCCTGTCACACCCACCCGCGGACTGCTGACGGCCGGGACACAGGGGCCTGTCGTGGACACCCACGCCACGTCCTGTCACACCCACCCGCGGGCTGCTGACGGCCGGGACACAGGGGCCTGTCGTGGACATCCACGCCACGTCCCGTCCCACCCACCGGCGGGCTGCTGACGGCCGGGACACAGGGGCCTGTCGTGGACACCCACGCCACGTCCCGTCCCACCCACCGGCGGGCTGCTGACGGCCGGGACACAGGGGCCTGTCGTGGACACCCACGCCACGTCCCGTCCCACCCACCGGCGGGCTGCTGACGGCCGGGACACAGGGGCCTGTCGTGGACACCCACGCCACGTCCCGTCCCACCCACCGGCGGGCTGCTGACGGCCGGGACACAGGGGCCTGTCGTGGACACCCACGCCACGTCCCGTCCCACCCACCGGCGGGCTGCTGACGGCCGGGACACAGGGGCCTGTCGTGGACACCCACGCCACGTCCCGTCCCACCCACCCGCGGGCTGCTGACGGCCGGGACACAGGGGCCTGTCGTGGACACCCACGCCACGTCCTGTCACACCCACCCGCGGACTGCTGACGGCCGGGACACAGGGGCCTGTCGTGGACACCCACGCCACGTCCTGTCACACCCGTCGGCGGGCCGACAGTGCATGCGAACTAGGCAATCAATCAAATGCAAACGAGCAGAGACCAGACGTCGTCCACATGACAGGCATAGCACCAACGTCGGCGCGCGGTGGTCGGCTGGGGGATTCTGAGACCGCACGGTAATGGTACGGTCAAAGATAAAAATACGGGCTACTGGTGAATGCCACGGAACGACGTGCATTTTCACTCGTGACGTACGCTGCGCACGCAGCGACAAGCATCAATCGAGCAACAACAGGACACTGACCGGGGCAATTCGGGACAGTGAGATGGGAACCACGGTGATCGGCCCACTGCAAAACACTAGCAATCCAGAGTAGTGATCATGACACTACAGAGCACAGCTCAGGGCAGCACAGAGCAGTGACCGGTCCTCTCCAGAGCAGCGATCCACCGACCGCTCAGTGGGCCGAGCCAGACATAGCCCGTGTCGGACATCCAGCCGATGCGGCCAATATCGGGCTGGCGCGGGTTTCCCAGCGGCTCAGCAGCCACGATCCACTTGTGCCGACAGCCGGGTCGGCCCGGGCCGCCGGCCTCAATATGGCGGTCGTCGGCGCCACAGCGGCCCGGCTGTAGGCGAGTAATCCGGACGGGTCGACAGAACGGCGCGCCCCGCCAAAGCCGAGCCATACCGGGCGGTCGGCCGGCCGGCCGGCGCCGCACAGGTGTGTCCGACGCCCACCAGTCTCTCCCACACCCACCAGGCTGCCCCGCACCCACCAGCACTACAGAGGCATTCCTGTACCCACTCACCCCCACTGATGTGTGTTCCACACCCACCAGCACTACGGAGGCATTCCTGTACCCACTCACCACCACTGACGTGTGTCCGACACCCACCAGTCTGTCCCACACCCACCGGCACTACAGAGGCATTCCTGTACCCACTCACCACCACTAATGTGTGTCCCACACCCACCAGCACGACAGAGACGCGCCTGTACCCACTCACCACCACTGACGTGTGTCCGACACCCACCAGTCTGCCCACACTCACCGGCACTACAGATATTCCTGTACCCACTCACCACCACTAATGTGTGTCCGACACCCACCAGCACTACAGAGGCATTCCTGTACCCACTCACCACCACTGACGTGTGTCCGACACTCACCAGTCTGCCCCGCACCCACCAGCATGACAAAGGCATTCCTGTACCCACTCACCACCACACAGGGATGTCTGACGTCCGCACGTTTCTATTAAGTGTTGGTTTCCAGTTAAATTGTGTAATTTGATTCAGGGAGTGAAGGTAGTCACGTTCTCATACATATAACTGTTTTGCGTGTTTTCCCAGTGCGTCATCCTATGGTAGCGAGTCCCCCGCCGCCTTCCCCCGAACATTCAGAGTATGGAGTGACTCGTCCATTACTGGAGTTCTCACTTCAGGTCAGGTCGGGTTTCCTGCTTTACACAAAATCCTGGCGACGGTGTAACGTCAGGGCAGGCTGCGACTCGGTGCGTTTTGATGACGTCATTGTGACGTAACAGTCAGCGGGTGACCGGGTTAGCGGCGGCGACCGTCGGGGGCACGTGAAGCCAAGCTACAGCCGAACACACAGCACACGCTGCCAGTCGGCCCTGCCACTCTCCCAGTCGGCCAGTGCCAGCATTGATTAATGTTCTCCACACACGGACGGGTTAATGAATGGTCATTACTAACCAATTACATCACAGCTCTCACCGGCTTCGCAGACCGAGTTTATGAGCGCGGACTACGGGGATTGCTGTCAGCAGTACTTACCACGGGGGACAATCTTCACACACACACACACACACAGGCACACGCATATACACATGAACACACGAGCGCACGCGCACGCACGCACGCGCGCGCGTGTGCGCGCACACACACACACACACACACACGCAAACGTGCACGCCACCGAGCGCTCAAGGTCACAAAGGTTTCGTCGATGCGGTGGCGCGGTGTGCCAGCCGATCTCGACCTCATTTGACCTTGAAGGCATCGGCGCAGGGCTGTGAACTTTATACTGAAGCAAGTTCACTACAGCCGTAATCATCCTTCAAATTGTGTGCTTCTAGCTTCAGTAGTTTCCGAGATCTTGCTGGGGCGAATACTACCCCCACCCCCTTTCAGCCCGCACGAGATATGTGAGAGGCCCTCAATCGCGCACCAGGTCCTCTCCCACGCACACCCAGCATCGATGCGCATACTCCCCTCGGAAGCTTCCCCCCCCCCCCCACACACACACACAGACAAGAGCCGTCGGTGACCCCACTCACCAGGTCAATGGTCTTGGCGTACTGCTTGCTCTCGTCATCGCACCAAGTCTCGCACCACAGCCACTCCTGAGGCAGCGACTTGATGCGTACTTGGTGGATCATATTGTTGGGCAGGTCTTGGTCCAGGTTCGACAAGCTGTTCGGATCCTGTAACGCGACAGGTGTAACACAGCAGATAAATATTTTCAACCTGAAGGCTTCAGTCCTCGCGGAATGTATGGCCACCAGCGGGAAGTGAAGGTGTGGAAATATGAAGACATACGAGGGTGTATTGACGTGTGCTGTAAGCTGTCTTAATGCCAAATTCTTCAGAAGGGAAGGGAGGAATGAGCCAAACAAGGTTAAGAACAACTAATGTGCACGAGCAGTATCAATATATGGTTAATATTACCATATAGTGATACTCAGTCTTGTGGTACTCCAGCAGTCTCAAAGACCTGAGTTCAAGGCTAGCAGCATACATTATTTCACCTCGCCAAGGTCAATATGGCCATTTAGTTGTGATAAAGCTATGGGGTGTCGTAATTTATGTCAATATGCATATCCTAATATTCATGAAAGACAACAAAGCCAATAAGTCATGCAAACATGCCCGTTTTGCCAGTTCGAGGAACAGCTATTCCACAAATCCAGCAGTGAAAAGGCAGTGAATTGGATGGAGCATCGCCTTGGCACGCCACCACTAAACAACGGACAATGACCATCTGAGCAGCAACGGCCTCGTCAGTAATAAGTTCAGCGTTCGGCCTCTCCCTAGGTAGGGACTAGTTTGTGACGGTCACCCGCTAAATATCTGTGCTGACCTGACTGAGACCCTGGTATTGGCCGCGCAGCCGATCTCCTGCAGCGATTTGCCGGAACTTCTTCAAGTCCACCACGTAGAGGGCGCTGATGTGGTATCTCCGACCCTGCAGGTGGCTTCTCCAGTAGCCTTGGTTCCAGAACCTGTCGTCAGGCAATACTGATGAGCACGCACGGCGCTATGTGGTGTTAAACCCATTAGTCACTTTAACGGAGCACACCATCTGAATAACGGGGCGCTGATGACGCACCCGTCAGCCCAACCAGCCAGCTTATCTTATAGCACGCTCGCCGAATGTGATCTGGATAGTGGCCAACCCGCTTTCCAACTTACTTGCTCATTCGCCACACCACATGTGCAATTCGCAACAATCACGCTTTCTGGTGACGTATACGCCAACACCTCTGCATCGTGGAACGGACGGCAATAAGCTGCACGGTATGGAACACAAGGTGCATCCAAGATAATAAACGCAAATAAAATTACATAGCCCAGCTAGCTGTCCTGGTTGTGTTTTTTCCTTACTTCACTAACTTCTGGTGGTGGCTCAATAAGCATGCAACAAAAAAAGGAACTTCCATTCGATACATCCATCGGGCGGCATTATGTCGGTTGCTCTGCTGTGGAACCTGTTGAACCGCTGACCGATGGCAGTCACACGTTAAAACACCTCCTAAAAAGGCTACCGTCGAGTTCTGGCAGATACGAACACCTTAACGCAGCTGTATACACAACAGCAATCAGCCACCACCACCCTTCCCAGCTTTAACTGAGCTAAAGGGATAGTTTTGTCAGTGGGCGGGTCTAAACACGTTAGCGATGCTACTATATTGGGTACAAGCATGAGAGCTGGCAATCTGGAAGAAACATAACTCGCTAATTCATTTCAAAAGCATAGGAAAATCCAGTTCGCAGCATCCCAGTTCGATATTTGAATTTAAGGGCACACCAGCTCCGTTCGTTCGGCAGCGCTCAGCATTTATCTCAAGTAGACATCTTAACAGAAGTGACAATGATCCTCAATTGCTGAAAGAGATGCTGTTCTAGGATTTGTCAACTTCACCACTTGAAAAGGCGGCGACGCCAGCATCACCACGGCACGCCGGTATCCCACATCACGCCCACTTACCTGAATCCGTCCATTTCCCTCCTGCTGTCACAGAACGGTGTGTAGCCGTACGGGGCGCCCTCCAGGTCCAGGTCCCGCAACTCTTTCAGATCTGTGCGCACGATCTGTCCGCAGCAGGAGGGCCACCACTTAGTGTCGCCACAGCACGCCGACAATAACTGATCAGGCGGCATCAGCACGGGCAGCGATCATACCTTATCGTAACATAATTGTTCCATGACACTGATCGGATGATTGGAGTTACTAAATAACCGACAAGGACGCTCTGGACATACCCGTGGGGTGAGCCTGGATCATACACCAGGGCAGAGAAACGACTCCACGATGACGTCAGTCCACTTAGTGAGGATCGTGTCGCCCTAAAGCATACGATCCCCGGATCGGATCACGTCTGCCGGCCCAGTGGTTATCACCTCGCCCGATCAAGAGCTGCCCGGTGAAAAATGCACCACATTCGCTCGGTCCAGACAGGCAGTGCTATGATTTTGACTGCGTGCTGCTAAAGCATCCCATACGGGGGTAATGTAGCCAATTCTTAATTTCCTTTGAGAAAGGCACGATAAAATCCAACTGTGCTTCATATGATGAGGATATTAAGCTTCAGTGTGCACGAGCTTAGCATCTTCATCCAAGCAAATGAGATTTTTCCTGTCATACTTTATTTTGCTGAGTCAGGAAAGGTAGTGGAGAAGAATGCAGCCTATTATTTATCCACGAAAGTTAATATTCAGAGTTCCACTGTAAACATTCCAAGATCCTTAAAATATCGGTTCCAGCTGCCCGATGTCAGCCGTATTGTACGGTCAGCTGATCGGAGAGACACCGCCATGTCACGCTTAACAGTTCTGTACCTGTGTTATTGGGAAGCGCCCGCCGCCCGCCGGTGGTAACCTTAAACCGATAGCAGCTAACTTATGCTTAACATAATACTTTTTCTAACTCCAGTTGTGGGACCACTCACTTTCACCCACACCTTTCGCAGCCGTGAATGTCTGGTTATAAACGTTCGTTGTTTGTTGTGCTGGGATCAAGGCAAGTAAAAATCGATCGCAGTGATTGCACATGAACAGTTTGTCGAGATTCGCCATGTAGATAAAATGTTCAGAAAACATCAAGATGTTTGTAGTGGTATTGATTGTAGCATGATGTAATGGTATTGATTGTAGCATGATGTAATGGTATTGATTGTAGCATGATGTAATGGTATTGATTGTAGCGATGATGCAGATTAGCTTCCAGATCAGACTCGAAATTTGCAGTTCCGGGTGTATGAACGACATCAGAACAAGAATAAAGGTAATACATTTTCATTCCAGGCTAAAATATGTTCACGTATGTTCTTCATTCACTGTGGTGTTAATGCACGGGAGCCACAAAGCCTGCTCAAGTGAATTCATTCCGACATCACTTCAGCTGTCGTATATAATCAGGTGGAAGAAATGTCACGTAAGCATTGGCTATGCTTCCGTCACTTAGGCGCGCATTAGAACACTTTCCGCTATGCCATCCCGATAGCCCAGTTGGTTGGAGCGCCGGCCTGTACTGGCCTCGCCGATCCTGGCAAGACAAGGTTCGAGTCGCCGCACTCGCATCAGTCGCCGACTGAGAGGGGCAGTCGACTGAGACGGGCAGGCGGCTGGTTATTGGAGGTTAGGGGCGCATCGACTGCGTCGGGCAGCCGGTTGAGAGGGGCAGCCGGCTGGTTATTGGAGTTTAGGGGCGCATCGACTGCGTCGGTCATGCAACGTCCATTACATCGCCAAACAGTGAAATGTTCGCCAAAGTCAGTCCATGTGACGAAGCGCATGTCACGGCGTCAAATAAAAGTGTGATACCATGTCGTGCTATGATCCTCGAAGAAAAACCTTGGGTTATTTTACGACGCATTCAACCGCTAGGTCATATTGCGTCGCCAACCTCTCACGCCGATTGGTCGCGGGTGGACTCGTTAATGCCGTCGGTTGTGAGATTCGAACCCACAATATTGCGATCAAGAGTCCTACGCTCTACCAACTGAGCTACTGCGGCCCCGTGCTATAATCCTCATGTTGTCACAGATGTAAAAGCGAGTAAATGAGGAGCATAAACCACAGAAAACCTAATTTATGATAGGAAGCGGAAAAGCTGTCTCGATTGAACAATGGAAGACTCGTCCCCTAATACTTTCCTACGGGAAAGAGAAACACGTCCAAAGTGACGTATTCGCTCATGGGTAGGTCGGCGGCAGGCAATCAATATATGCCGCACTGGCAGTAAAGCATGCACCTTGGACACAGCGGAACGTCACCTACGGTCAGAAGGTAGCGGTGAGTTTCGTATGTGTGGCCAAATCTCAGGCGACATTGTGTCACCTCGCTCCGTCTGATTTCATGTGGTGGCGAGAACCATTCTCCAAAACAGGGTTTGATTGTTCTCAATGTGTTGCACGCGGTGACGTCCTAGCTGGCCTACCACCTCCTGAAGGGGGGGCCCTTGATTTATGGATATGAGTCAGCGACGGGGAGGGGGAGGCATCGTGTGTAAGGAGCCCGAGCAGCACGCTTCGCTGCAGCATAAGCGGCCTCGTTGCCACACATTTTCACGCGACTCGGAATCCAGCAGGAAACTACTTTCTTGCCTCTGATGGTCAGCGATGAGAGTCTCGATAGAATCTCCCGAAGTATTTGAGGGGCAGCTGGAAATTGACCCGATAGGGTCCGGACGCTATAACGGGGCAGATGTGTCGATGCATTGTTGGTTCGTTAAACTCCCAGTTCCAATTATGCAGATGAACTGCAATTTTCCGATCGGCTGGTGGAATCGGGGTCCACGCAAAAAAAAACTCTACTTAGCATAGGATTATGTCCCATAAAGCCACCGTGGCGAACTTCCCACCAAATTTATTTAAAACGAAATATAACAATAACAAAATATCATTTTAGTTCCGTAAGGCAGATATAGCTTAAATGGGACGGAATTCGCTCGAGAAGATCGCATGACTTGTTAGACATGCGGCATGTCTGAGTGCGTAAGGTGATAGTACGTAATTCCGAACGTGTCATTGGCTCATTAGCGGTAATCATCATTGGCCCATCAGCAAAACGCAACCAGAGGAGCCAAATTCACCGCCAAAAAAAATCAGCACTTAACTGAAGAGTCGATTGGTGAAGAGGAAAGTTTGGAATTCAAGCTTAGTCGTCGTGGACGCTTTACGCAGTAATGTCCTTCTCCACGTCATGTCACGTTGTCCTTGTGATGCGTCGCAAAAATAATGGAAACATCATCGATATCGTGGCAGACCAAAACCGCACTACAAAATCAATACCAAGGCACATTGCACAGAAATCGGTGGTATTAGAAACAATCCCATGGTATTGCATGCACGCGCGCTCGCTGATAGCGTGGTGGCGGTGCTCTCCACGGCCGCGGGGGCTGCACGCGCACCTGCGCCCACCGACCGGCGTACACGGCCAGGGGCGGTGCGGTCCCACAATAGCCCGGTGGCTCCCACCTGGGCCACGCGGGGCCTACCGACCGGCGTACACGGCCAGGGGCGGTGCGGTCCCACAATAGCCCGGTGGCTCCCACCTGGGCCACGCGGGGCCTACCGACCGGCGTACACGGCCAGGGGCGGTGCGGTCCCACAATAGCCCGGTGGCTCCCACCTGGGCCACGCGGGGCCTACCGACCGGCGTACACGGCCAGGGGCGGTGCGGTCCCACAATAGCCCGGTGGCTCCCACCTGGGCCACGCGGGGCCTACCGACCGGCGTACACGGCCAGGGGCGGTGCGGTTCCACAATAGCCCGGTGGCTCCCACCTGGGCCACGCGGGGCCTACCGACCGGCGTCCACGGCCCGGGGCGGTGCGGTCCCACAATAGCCCGGTGGCTCCCACCTGGGTCGAGTGGGGCCTACCGACCGGTGTACACGGCCAGGGGAGGTGCGGTACCACAACAGCTCGGTGGGTCCCACCTGGGCTACGCAGCAGTCCAGGACCTGACACTCAGCGCCGTTACGTGAACGAGACATAGTCACTTAAATGAGACATCACGAGGCACCGTCACGTGAGCAAGGCATCACGAGAAACCGTCACGTGAACCAAGAATCACGAAACTCCGCTACTTGAACGAGGCGTCACGAGGGCTTGCCACGTGAACCACTGTACCTGGTCGGCGTCAACGAATATGAACTTCTTGACGTCCAGCGGGAAGAGCACGTCCAGGAAGAGGATCTTGTAGCCCCAGATGATGCGCTGCTTCTCCGTCTGCTGGTGGAGCCAGCGCGGCCACTTGTACTGGACGAGCTCAAACTCGAACCCGTACTGTTGGGCCATCAGCGGCAACAGGTCCTGCCGGGGCAGTCACACGTTGGAACAAGGCCTGTCCTATGACGGAGTCACTGGAGTACTGGTGCCGGCAGGTCCTGCTCACGTGTGGGAATAGCACCGCCTGTCAGGAGATGAAGTACATAGAGTAACGGTCCCGACACGCCTGGTCCAAAAATAAGATATAAAATAAGGAGCATGGTGTGAAGGAAGATTGTGCTCGCCAGGTAATAGGTAGTAGGAGGCCCAGTACAGACGGCAGACGGCATCCAGACGGCTGATGACATTACAATATTATTGGGGAATGGAGACCTGTGAGTGGGGATGCCATTAAGAAACAATTAGTAACAAAAAAAAAGTTCCATACCTCTAGAACAATTATCAGACAACCAGAATTCACCAACAATCGAGCAATCAAACTGCAACCAAGGTTCAGACAAAAAACAAGACTCAAAGACCATGCCATGAATACACATGTCTGTCCACCATGCGAGGCTGATCCTATCAGCAGGGCCTCGCAACAGGTGACAGCAGCCATCCAACCCATCAACATGCCTTGAAGGTGGGCGACAAGTAGTTCTTGAGGAACCAGAACTTGACGGGCGTTTTGGTATGCCGCAACACGCCCAGCATCATGATGCGCATGAGTCGCTCGTACAGGTGGCCCGACGCCAGCGAGAATATGTTCAGCTTGTCCTCCTCACTGCCGGCAGCCGGAGTCCCGGCGCCGAACGTACTGCGGACGGGTCAGGTCAGGTCAGACCCGATAATCAGGTCTGATCAGGCTATAGGGTAGGGTAGTAAGGCGGAACAGTGCGGGTACGGGCGAGACGATATGTCACAACAGGTCAAGGAAGGTCAGAAAACGCAGGGATATCGGACAGGACCTATGTCACAATGTAGCTATGAAGATATGTTACTTCATTAGAAGTTTCCTTGTGCATTATTATTCAGTATACAACATGTACAACACCACCCTATCCGTCGTATGTGTCAGTGACTTCACAATAATACTGATCAGAGCTAGTTTCAGTACGCTATAAAGTAAAGCTTTGCATATCAACATGCAATGTCGAGAACCAACGTTTCTTGTGGTAGAAGAACCTTGGGGTATTTTACGACGCATTGACCACTAGATCATATACCGTCGCCAACCTCTCACTTCGATTGGTCGCGGGTGGACTCGGTAATCCCGCCGTTTATGGGATTCGAACCCACGATTTTACAATCAAGAGGCCAGCGCCCTACCGACTGAGCTACCGCGATCTCGTTCCCTTCGGTAGAAGTGCTCGTTGCTACCAAATGTGGTATGGGGTCGAGAGGTAGCATAGCGAATCAGGCTATATTCAACAACTACAGATAAACCGTTACGTTAATAAGACATCAAACATTGTAAGATGTGGGTATGGCAAACAGAAGCCTTGCATTGCAGGTGCAACATGAGGAGTAAGAGTTCCATCTGATATTGATGATGTGCTGGAAACACGTGTGGACACAAAATGCGTTAAAGCAGGTCTAACTGACTTGAGCTTTGCCTTCACTCTAAACAAATCGTTCGACACAACAATCAGTCCGGCACGCATGCAACAAGCACGTCCAAACAAAGCCCCTCAAAGAAAACATCTCAACAAAACGGCCCAAGCCCGGCGCAGCTCCACGATCCAAACAAGACACGTCTAGCCAGGTGAAGGCGTCGGTGGCATGCAGTCGCCGAGCGGTCCAAACCGGCCACGGCTGCCGACCGTGTGTGAGCTGGCGGGCGATGTGTGCACGTGCCGCACGCGCCGGGTCACTACCTGCCCACGACAGAGGTCGACAACAGCCGGTGGAGCGTCCAGCTACGGACCAACAGGGCAACTGTTGGCAGAGCCTCGGCAGCCAGTCTGCGTCACATGCCGCACCGCGGTCACTCGTCACACCACGGTCACTCGTCACACCCAGACACACCACGCTCATTCGTTACACTCAGACACACCACGGTCACTCGTCACACCCAGACACACCACGGTCACTCGTCACACCCAGACACACCACGCTCATTCGTCACACCCAGACACACCACGCTCATTCGTTACACTCAGACACACCACGATCACTCGCCACACCCAGTCACACCACGGTCACTCGTCACACCCAGACACACCACGCTCATTCGTTACACTCAGACACACCACGATCACTCGCCACACCCAGTCACACCACAATCGCTCGTCACACCCAGACACACCACGGCCACTCGTCACACCCAGACACATCACGGTCACTCGCCACACCCGGACACATCACGGTCACTCGTCACACCCAGACACACCACGGTCACTCGTCACACCCAGACACACCACGATCACTCGTCACACCCAGACACACCACGATCACTCGTCACACCCAGACACACCACGATCACTCGTCACACCCAGACACACTACGGTCACTCGTCACATCCAGACACACCACGATCACTCGTCACACCCAGACACACCACGGTCACTCGTCACACCCAGACACACCACGATCACTCGTCACACCCAGACACCCCACGGTCACTCGTCACACCCAGACACATCACGGTCACTCGTCACACCCCGACACACTACGGTCACTCGTCACACCCAGACACACCACGGTCACTCGTCACACCCAGACACATCACGATCACTCGTCACACCCAGACACACTACGGTCACTCGTCACATCCAGACACACCACGATCACTCGTCACACCCAGACACACCACGATCACTCGTCACACCCAGACACACTACGGTCACTCGTCACATCCAGACACACCACGATCACTCGTCACACCCAGACACACCACGGTCACTCGTCACACCCGGACACATCACGGTCACTCGTCACACCCATACACACCCCGACACACCACGGTCACTCGTCACACCCAGGCACACCACGGTCACTCGTCACACCCAGACACACCACGATCACTCGTCACACCCAGACACACCACGGTCACTCGTCACACCCGGACACATCACGGTCACTCGTCACACCCATACACACCCCGACACACCACGGTCACTCGTCACACCCAGGCACACCACGGTCACTCGTCACACCCAGACACACCACGATCACTCGTCACACCCAGACACACCACGGTCACTCGTCACACCCGGACACATCACGGTCACTCGTCACACCCAGACACACCACGATCACTCGTCACACCCAGACACACCACGATCACTCGTCACACCCAGACACACCACGATCACTCGTCACACCCAGACACACCACGATCACTCGTCACACCCAGGCACACCACGGTCACTCGTCACACCCAGACACCCCACGGTCACTCGCCATACGCAGACACACCACGGTCACTCGTCACAGCCAGACACACCTCGGCCACTCGTCACACCCAGACACACCACGATCACTCGTCACACCCAGACACACCACGATCACTCGTCACACCCAGACACACTACGGTCACTCGTCACACCCAGACACACCACGATCACTCGTCACACCCAGACACACCACGATCACTCGTCACACCCAGACACACCACGATCACTCGTCACACCCAGACACACCACGGTCACTCGTCACACCCGGACACATCACGGTCACTCGTCACACCCAGACACACCACGATCACTCGTCACACCACGATCACTCGTCACACCCAGACACACCACGATCACTCGTCACACCCAGACACACCACGATCACTCGTCACACCCAGACACACCACGATCACTCGTCACACCCAGACACACTACGGTCACTCGTCACACCCAGACACACCACGATCACTCGTCACACCCAGACACACTACGGTCACTCGTCACACCCAGACACACCACGGTCACTCGTCACACCCGGACACATCACGGTCACTCGTCACACCCATACACACCCCGACACACCACGGTCACTCGTCACACCCAGGCACACCACGGTCACTCGTCACACCCAGACACACTACGGTCACTCGTCACACCCAGACACCCCACGGTCACTCGCCATACGCAGACACACCACGGTCACTCGTCACAGCCAGACACACCTCGGCCACTCACCACACCCAGACACATCTCGGCCACTCGTCACATTCAGACACGTCACGGCATCACAGTATCCTCACAGTCTTAACTATACGACCGGACTGGTGTCCATCGAACCAACCGAACTCTTGGCATGCTCACCAACAAGTATTTGGAACCAACGAAATACACGGTAACAGTAGGCTTTGCAGCGACAATATTTTAGTCGGAGCCACACCATTGCCGGAATTGACCACAGCGCAGTTGTGACGTGCCAACATCAAGGAAACACGGTTACGGATTACACATGGTTGTCAGTCCGACTTTATATGTGTCACTCACGGTTCCGCCCTTCTGTCACTCAACTGATCAGTTCGCTCTTGCATGTATATCTTAAGCGACCAAACTTAAGACCACAGAGCAAAAAATAGGCGCAGCTAAGGCTAACCGCTCCCACAACAAGCAGGGCTAACCACCATGATGAAACAAACCGAAATGAATGCCAAGCCATCCATGCCGCTTATACATTATCTATGGTTTCAGCAGACGCAGCAGCTCTGTCTACACACAGTTAGCCCACTGCAGATGGTAAGACAGCGGGGTCGACTGGGGGCTGTGACGGCTGCACCGCCCGCCCGCACCTCTTGATGGAGCCCCACAGGCCGCCGCTGTCGTCGCTGTCGTCTCTCAGCAGGTCCTGGTCGTCCATGCCCGGCTTCTTGGCCACGCGCAGCTTGACGACGTGTGATCGGAACGAGCTGATCACCACGCCGACGCCGCTCGAGTTGGTCGAAAGGTCGCGTCCGTCCATACTGGAACGGGACCAGGTCGGGTCAGATTAGGTCGCATCAAGAACTGTACTGGAGTTAACCGACATGTCAGGCCAGTGCAGCCGAGAACACGGTCCGGTAAACTCTCAGACCAGGTCATACCAACATCGCCCAAGACTATTCGGTCGAATCGCTGTTAGGTCGAATCGCTGTTAGGTCGAGGTCATGAAAGGTTACGCCTATCTGGACTGGAACATGCTTAAGTATAATTAAGCCATGTCACATCACACGAGCGCCGATGCTGCTGTCAGGTCACATAGTCACACCAGATCAGGCAGCATTGGGTCAGGTCAGATCACAGAATACGTCAAGATGTAATATCGGCAGGCTGCACAAAATACCTGCCGCCACGTCCGGAACAAGCGTGATCAAATGCTCGAGACTCGGCACTGATGCATGCCACATCAGCAGGGGCACTGGCCATTTCCAGAGATCTCGTACGAGGGCCAACTGGTGCCTTGTCAGCTCCTAAAGCCGCACTGTCTTCTGAACCAGATGAAGATGAAATCCCCACCCGATAACGTGATCTGTGCGAGCCTGACCGCACCACACTGAACTATGGAGGTTTCTCGATTTGACCTGACCAGACTGTGGGTCACCAGCACTGACCTGACCAGACTGTAGAGGTCGGCCGACCTGCCCTCACGCAGCCGCAGCGTCCAGGCGCCGGGCGACGCTTTCAGCTGGAAGTAGCCCAGGTTGGCCATGACGATGGTGTCGACGACGACTGGCTGACGGCTGGTGCCCAGCGTCACCTGCAGACCGCGCGGCGGGTTCCCCGAGCTCTGCTCGTAGCAGTGGCCCTCCAGCAGCAGGTGCTCCAACTCGAAGTCACTGAGGAAGATGACAGAACGACGGTCCGAGCGCAAGTCTGACTGGGCACAGAGGAGAAATACTTACCGAAGGATATCAAAATGTCAGCTGTTATGATACGCACACACGCACGCACGCACGCACGCACGCACGCACGCACGCACGCACGCACGCACGCACGCACGCACGCACGCACGCACGCACGCACGCACGCACGCACGCACGCACGCACGCACGCACGCACGCACGCACGCACACACACACACACACACACACACACACACACACACACACACACACACACACACACACACACACACACACACACACATTCCAGGTGGTGGGCGCGAATGACGAGTGGTCGAGGCGCCTTGAGGTCCAAATAACTGAACTAATATTGGAGGTAGCAAGTGGCCAACATTTTGGGACCAAAGCCGGGGATGGTGGGTATGGTATGACCAAGTTCGGTTGGTGCCCAGACAGAATAAACTGAAGCCCGGTCAAAAGACTGGTTTTGTAATGCACGTTTCTTCAACATAAGGTAGCACCATTATGGATTATTCTGTTCAATGAAGGTCGCATGGGCAATTCACAGTATCATTTAAGCACTTCCTCACGCTTAAAATATGAATTGAAGATAAACCTTTCTTTTCAAGACTGCCGTAGCAGGTATTGAGCCGACAAAATTATGGTTACCAACACATCATAAAATGCATAGGTTAATACTCCTAATTTGCCATCGTCAATATATTTTTTGTTTGTTAAACAGGACAATTGAGACTATCATGTTTTGAAATACGAAAAGCAAGACTTTTCAATAGAAAGTTTGCTTTTGAAGACAGTGATGACACATTTTGAAGACAGTGATGTAGATACTTGATACGGGCAAAGATGAAAAGCAATGGCACTGCTATAATATCATCTTAACCATGTGTTGGAAGGTTGTTTTTTTTATTTTACAGATTTAACCATGAAATTAACATTTTAACCTGACAACATGCATATTCAATTGCTAGATATATGACAAAATCAATTGAAACATTTCTTGTCTTGATTTCAATGGCAAGTCTTGCTTTTGTAAATATATGTCAGTGATATGTTCGAGCTGTTAACCAGCATCTTGAATGATTTGCTGCTTTCAACAATCAGTTTGCACTGATATTGTGGAATAATTTAAGTATATATCTTCAGATTGTTGAAGACAAAATTCCTGGATGGAATGCTGAAATTGACCTCGGAATCAATATGATCATTGTTATTTTTTAGAATGTGCATGTTTAATTTATATATATATATATATATAAATATTTCACGATGTAACCACAGATGAACTGGTGAATGCCCGGTAAATAGCTAAAGGATCGATCAAAAGCTCCCTGGTCCCGACCATGCTTCTGACCGGCCCTTCGGCTCCTGCATTTGCTACCTCATGAATATATAGATATGAACAAATAGGACTCGACGCAGCCGGTAGGTGACGAACTCCCCTAAATATAAGATCAAGGAGAAAAAGTGTTTGCAGTGGGAAGCATCCCCTTCCCCACCTCAAAAGAACAGAACTTTGGGTTCTTCTACGATGCATTCAACTGCTAGGTCATTCAGTGTCGCCAACCTCTCACGCCGACTGGTCGCGAGTGGACTCGGTAATCCCACCGGTTGTGTGATACGAGTCCACGATCGTATGATCTAGAGTCCAACGCCATGCCGGATGAGCTACCGCGACCCCTCTCCATCCTAAATAAAGACACCCTTGTATATAACACCAAATGGGACATGACCATGCACTACACGGTTGGCGGGTGGCGTCTTGCCTGTGCACGCCGTGCTCCACGTCGTCCAGCTTGATGTTATCCAGGTCGTACGGCGAGACGACCGCCTCCACCATCCAGTTGTCAGGCACGTGGTAGTGCTGGGTCAGGATCGGTCCGCCCGGCAAGGCGGTGAACCGTGCCGACGGTCCCACCAGCTCTCCAGAGGCGCTGAACTGTGGCGCAGACTCCAGCACCAGCCGGTAGTAGCTGGGGACGGAGAGGTAACTCACTCCACTGGCGGTTGGGGATAGTGGAGCATGTCACACCACTGGCAGTTGGGGACGGAGGGGCACGTCACTCCACTGGCAGTTGAGGACGGAGGGGCACGTCACTCCACTGGCGGTTGAGGACGGAGGGGCACGTCACGCCACTGGCGGTTGTGGACGGAGGGGCACATTACCTCACTGGTGGTTGAGGACGGAGGGGCACATCACCTCACTGGCGGATGGAAACGGAGGGGTACGTTACTCCACTGGCAGTTGAGGACGGAGCACCAAGCAGCTGAGCACGAAGTAACTACTAGTACATCAGAGCAGCGGTCAGAAAATCGCCAGTAACGTAAAATCAATAAGCCCCGAGTAACCTCAAGCTTTTGAGCGAACTTCTGACTGGATTGGATTGGATTGTGGCTTTACGACGCACTCAGCAGCTGAGGCCATATGGCGTCGCCTGCCTCTCACCTGGCAGGAAGGGTGGGCATCGCGGGGAATCGAACCCCGTACCTCTGACGTGCCAGACGCTCAGCTTGACCACTGAGCTACCGACGCCCAAACTTATCGGCACCACCAGTCTGTCACGCACGATTGGCTGTTTGAGGTCTGAAGCACCAGCCCACGCGACACGTAATCGGCCGAAGAGGTCACGCCCACGTCACCAAACCGCGTAGATGACGAGAGCGGCGGGGGAGTGTGGCAAACTCAGTGGATGGACATGGCGTTGATAGCTCAGTGGCTAAACGGG
Organism: Ashinkailepas kermadecensis; assembly: GCA_034440615.1. NCBI lineage: Eukaryota > Metazoa > Arthropoda > Thecostraca > Neolepadidae > Ashinkailepas > Ashinkailepas kermadecensis. Next base: position 26,554 of record JAOTOM010004120.1, read on the forward strand.
ACGTCCGTGAAACCAGTGATACGGGGTTCGATTCCCAGCGGTGGCCGCCGTTCCTGCCCGGGTGAGAGGCAGGCGGCGCCATGTGACCTCAGCTGCTCAACGCGTCGCAAAGCCGCCAACAACCATCAACCAGCCCACGGATGGGCGTCTGTCGTGTGACCCACCTCTTGAGCGGCATGTCGCTGTGCTTCTCCAGCGGGTTGAGCACCAGCCGGATGTCGGCGTTGAACACCTCCTGCAGCACGGTCAGCAGAGGGCCCAGGCGCTGGGCGCCGCGGCTGACCGGATCGCAGACGGCCACCAGGTCGAGCGACGGTCGGGTCGGGTCGGCCGCCGGTATGTGCACCACACTGATGCCAGTGCACGGTTACATGGGCCACCGACACACTACAAGTGTCAGTGTACCAGGTGTCGCAGAGGTGCACGGTGTCACAGCGCGGCACAGCGGCACAGTTAAGGCATGGGACACTGCCACTGTACGAGTGTCACCGCGCCAGGTGTCACAAAGGTGTACGGTATCACAGAGCGGCACAGCGGCACAGTTAAGGCATGGGACACTGCCGCGGTACGAGTGTCACCGTGCCAGGTGTCACAAAGGTGTACGGTATCACAGAGCGGCACAGCGTCACAATATGGCACTGTCTCATAGCGTCGCACAATTTACCCTTTGGTTTTGCTTTCGTTGCATAAAAATATCCGTTTTCTTTATTTCTGATGAAAGCGACCAGCTGATCCCCTACGACGATCTCAACAAAATCGTGATGCCTCTCACCGCGGGGATTCTAACGGTGCTTTTATTATATACGATAGCTGTCACACGCGACTATTTGTAGTGGACATATTGGTCAGGAATGTCCAAACCTGGCAATACAATCGGTCTAGAACGTGACAGCAATAGCTAGTCGAATACCCAAGGTTTGCCGGGAGTCAATCGCATTTCCTCGAACAGTAAAAAATCGTTTTCCCCAGGCTAATCTTTCAACTCTCAACTGGATATGGTTAGCATGTGGCAAAATGTGCACCCTTCAACGCCACCCTCCCAATACTTGATGCAAATCCTGATAAGTCGGCTTGTAAAACTGTTCACGATAGCGCAGTATGAGCCGCGCGTGGGAGTCATCCATGTGATCACCTGTGCTCCTCCTTAAGGCTGGGCATGGTCCAACGCTCCTTTTTGAGCGTGCGGGAGTTGAGCAGGGCTGAAGTCTTCATCATAATGTCGCTCAGGTCATCTGTAATACCAACACGCACAATTACCGTCGACTGTGGACTAACAGGCCACAAGCACCACCGTTGGCGCAGAGAATACAGTCAATACATCTGCATCGTATGCGGGTAATTCCATCTCGAGACTAATGCCGGAAGTCCTGTTTTCACCGAGCGTAGCCGAACACTCACCGACATCTGGCATAGCACGCAGCAGCTTCCCCTCCAGCTGGGTCGCGTAGCTGCTGGTGGTCAGCTTCTCCAGAAGAGCGAAATCGTCCTCGCCGAAGGGCTCGGTGTCTGCCAGCGGCCCCACCAGCTGACCGTTGACCACGAGCGCCCGCCGGCCGGCCGGCACGTGCAGCACGCGGCGCACGAAGGTGGCCGCCTTGGCGAGCGAGTCGGCCGGCAGGGCGGCGGCGGCCACGGCCAGGCGAGCCGCCTGGTCCAGCTCCTGCCACAGGGTGGACGTGAGGTGACAGGCAGGGCGGCGGCGGCCACGGCCAGGCGAGCCGCCTGGTCCAGCTCCTGCCACAGGGTGGACGTGAGGTGGCGGGCAGGGCGGGAGTCGGGCTCCTGTCACAAGGTGGACGTGAGGTGGCAGGCAGGGCGGGAGTCGGGCTCCTGTCACAGGGTGGACGTGAGGTGGCGGGCGGGCGGGAGTCCGGCTCCTGCCACAGGGTGGACGTGAGGTGGCAGGCAGGGCGGGAGTCCAGCTCCTGCCACAGGGTGGACGTGAGGTGGCGGGAGTCTGGCTCCTGCCACAGGGTGGGCGTAAGGTGGCAGGCAGGGCGGGAGTCGGGCTCCTGCCACAGGGTGGACGTGAGGTGGCGGGCAGGGCGGGAGTCGAGCTCCTGCCACAGGGTGGGCGTGAGGTGGGGGGGCACGGCGGGAGTCGGGCTCCTGCCACAGGGTGGACGTGAGGTGACAGGCAGGGCGGGAGTCGGGCTCGTGCCACAGGGTGGACGTGAGGTGGCGGGCACGGCGGGAGTCGGGCTCGTGCCACAGGGTGGACGTGAGGTGGGGGGCACGGCGGGAGTCGGGCTCCTGCCACAGGGTGGACGTGAGGTGACAGGCAGGGCGGGAGTCGATCTCCTGCCACAGGGTGGGCGTAAGGTGGCAGGCAGGGCGGGAGTCGGGCTCCTGCCACAGGGTGGACGTGAGGTGACAGGCAGGGCGAGAGTCGGGCTCCTGCCACAGGGTGGACGTGAGGTGACAGGCAGGGCGGGAGTCGGGCTCCTGCCACAGGGTGGACGTGAGGTGGCGGGCCGCCCGGTCCAGCTCCTGCCACAGGGTGGACGTGAGGTGACAGGCAGGGCGGGAGTCGGGCTCCTGCCACAGGGTGGACGTGAGGTGACAGGCAGGGCGGGAGTCGAGCTCCTGCCACAGGGTGGGCGTAAGGTGGCAGGCAGGGCGGGAGTCGGGCTCCTGTCACAGGGTGGACGTGAGGTGACAGGCAGGGCGGGAGTCGAGCTCCTGCCACAGGGTGGGCGTGAGGTGGCAGGCAGGGCGGGAGTCGGGCTCCTGCCACAGGGTGGACGTGAGGTGGCAGGCAGGGCGGGAGTCGGGCTCCTGCCACAGGGTGGACGTGAGGTGGCGGGCAGGGCGGGAGTCGGGCTCGTGCCACAGGGTGGACGTGAGGTGGCAGGCAGGGCGGGAGTCGGGCTCCTGCCACAGGGTGGACGTGAGGTGGCGGACAGGGCGAGAGTCGGGCTCCTGCCACAGGGTGGACGTGAGGTGACAGGCAGGGCGGGAGTCGAGCTCCTGCCACAGGGTGGGCGTAAGGTGGCAGGCAGGGCGGGAGTCGGGCTCCTGCCACAGGGTGGACGTGAGGTGGCGGGCAGGGCGGGAGTCGGGCTCCTGCCACAGGGTGGACGTGAGGTGGCGGGCAGGGCGGGAGTCGGGCTCGTGCCACAGGGTGGACGTGAGGTGGCAGGCAGGGCGGGAGTCTGGCTCCTGCCACAGGGTGGACGTGAGGTGGCAGGCAGGGCGTGAGTCGGGCTCCTGCCACATGGTGGACGTGAGGTGGCAGGCAGGGCGGGAGTCGGGCTCCTGCCACAGGGTGGATGTGAGGTGGCAGGCAGGGCGGGAGTCGGGCTCCTGTCACAGGGTGGACGTGAGGTGGCAGGCAGGGCGGGAGTCGGGCTCTTGCCACAGGGTGGACGTGAGGTGGCAGGCAGGGCGGGAGTCGGGCTCCTGTCACAAGGTGGACGTGAGGTGGCAGGCAGGGCGGGAGTCGGGCTCCTGCCACAGGGTGGACGTGAGGTGGCAGGCAGGGCGGGAGTCGGGCTCCTGTCACAGGGTGGACGTGAGGTGGCAGGCAGGGCGGGAGTCGGGCTCCTGCCACAGGGTGGACGTGACAGGCGGGCAGGGCGGGAGTCGGGCTCCTGCCACAGGGTGGACGTGAGGTGGCGGGCAGGGCGGGAGTCGGGCTCCTGCCACAAGGTGGACGTGAGGTGGCGGGCAGGGCGGGAGTCGGGCTCCTGCCACAGGGTGGACGTGAGGTGGCAGGCAGGGCGGGAGTCGGGCTCCTGCCACAAGGTGGACGTGAGGTGGCGGGCGGGCGGGACTCGGGCTCCTGCCACAAGTGGACGTGAGGTGGCGGGCGGGGCGGCAACGACCACTGTCAGGCCTGGTCCGGCTCCTGCCACAGGGTGGACGTGACAGGCGGGCCGCCCGGTCCGGCTCTTGCCACAGGGTGGACGTGAGGTGGCGGGCAGGGCGGGAGTCGGGCTCCTGCCACAAGGTGGACGTGAGGTGGGGGCAGGGCGGGAGTCGAGCTCCTGCCACAGCGAGGGCGTAAGGTGACAGGAAGGGCGGAAGTCGGGCTCCTGCCACAGGGTGGACGTGAGGCGGCAGGCGCGGAGTGATCAGCCGAGGCCGGTCGGCACGCCAGCATAACTGAACCCCGCAGTCGACGGAGAGCATCAGAACACTGCTGATGTTAAGTTCACTTTATGAATATAATCTAAAAGCAGTACATTTGATTAATTATCGCTGCTCCCAGGCAGAATACTTAATGTGCACGTATCAGTTCCCTACTTCAATTGATCTGGAAAGCCGATTGTTCACACCGCCTCCGTCATGTGTTTGAAACAGGGCCACTCCAATTGAAGGATCACAATGTTACAGCATGCCTGCTGCAGTCGTCCACCTCAACGGCAGCATCCCTCCCTCACTGGCAACACCAACCATCCCTCCCCCACTGGCAGCACCAACCATCCCTCCCTCACTGGCAGCACCAACCATCCCTCCCCCACTGGCAGCATCAACCAACCCTCCCCCACTGGCATCACCAACCATTCATCCCTCACTGGCAGCACCAACCATCCCTCCCCCACTGGCATCACCAACCATTCATCCCTCACTGGCAGCACCAACCATCCCTCCCTCACTGGCATCACCAACCATTCATCCCTCACTGGCAGCACCAACCATTCCTCCCTCACTGGCATCACCAACCATTCATCCCTCACTGGCAGCACCAACCATCCCTCCCCCACTGGCATCACCAACCATTCATCCCTCACTGGCAGCACCAACCATCCCTCCCTCACTGGCATCACCAACCATCCCTCCCTCACTGGCAGCACCAACCATCCCTCCCTCACTGGCATCACCAACCATTCATCCCTCACTGGCAGCACCAACCATCCCTCCCCCACTGGCATCACCAACCATTCATCCCTCACTGGCAGCACCAACCATCCCTCCCCCACTGGCAGCACCAACCATCCCTCCCTCACTGGCAGCACCAACCATCCCTCCCCCACTGGCATCACCAACCATTCATCCCTCACTGGCAGCATCAACCATCCCTCCCTCACTGGCATCACCAACCATTCATCCCTCACTGGCAGCACCAACCATCCCTCCCCCACTGGCATCACCAACCATTCATCCCTCACTGGCAGCACCAACCATCCCTCCCCCACTGGCATCACCAACCATTCATCCCTCACTGGCAGCACCAACCATCCCTCCCTCACTGGCATCACCAACCATTCATCCCTCACTGGCAGCACTAACCATCCCTCCCTCACTGGCATCACCAACCATTCATCCCTCACTGGCAGCACCAACCATCCCTCCCCCACTGGCATCACCAACCATTCATCCCTCACTGGCATCACCAACCATCCCTCCCCCACTGGCAGCACCAACCATCCCTCCCCCACTGGCATCACCAACCATCCCTCCCTCACTGGCAGCACCAACCATCCCTCCCCCACTGGCAGCACCAACCATCCCTCCCCCACTGGCATCACCAACCATCCCTCCCCCACTGGCATCACCAACCATCCCTCCCCCACTGGCAGCACCAACCATTCATCCCTCACTGGTAACACCAACCATCGCACCTTCACTGGCAGCACCAACCATCCCTCCCTCACTGGCAGCACCAACCATTCATCCCTCACTGGTAACACCAACCATCGCACCTTCACTGGCAGCACGAACCATCCCTCTTTCACCGGCAACACCAACCATCGCACCCTCACTGGTAACACCAACCATCGCTCCCTCACTGGCAGCACCAACCATCTCTCCCTCACTGGCAGCACCAAACGTCCCCTTCATCAACAGCACCCACTCTCATTTGCAGCAGCAACATCCTCACCAAGAGCTCTTTCCTCTCTCACCGGCAACATCTATCCTCTTGCCAACAGCAGTCACCCTTCTCTAATTTACAGCACCTACCTTCTAGCCAACAGCATCCACCCTTCTCTAACGGACAGGACCCATTCTCTCGCCAACAGCATCCACCCTTCTCTAACGGGCAGGACCCACCCTCTCGCCAACAGCATCCATCCTTCTCTAACGGACAGGACCCATCCTCTCGCGAACAGCAGTCACCCTTCTCTAACTGGCAGCAACCACCTCTCTAATTGGCACCAGCCTGTGAAACCCCTCTAGTATAACTAAATTCCATAATTTTGTTTTCATTGAGAGCATTGCGTTGTTCGTAATAACACCCTCTATTTCCAGACTGGAAACGTGAATATTACGTACGTACGTGTAGTATTCGTGGTGGTCAAACGGTCTGACTCGACGCAAGACCATCTCGAGCGCATTCATGACTATTTTAGGCATGGTTGGAGTTTTTACCGATAAAAAATAGTGTGTCATGACAAGCACCTTGTAACTATATAAACCGGTTAAAGAAAACTCGTAAAAATGGGCTAAAAATGTGTGCCATGTTTACATATCCTGTGACATATTCAGCTCCATTATTGCCTATATATACGCATTATACACGCTGCATGACACGGTGCAGTTTAATAGACACACGAACAGGATGTCTGATATATCTGCAAAAGATTAAGCAAAGTATTTACAGAACCCTTACCAGTAAATCGACAGTCTTTGACACATCGATTTTTACTTATGTTAAAAACCAGTATAACAGGTTTCGTCGGAAAAAACGGTCAACTCTGATTCTAGGAATTACATTCACACCAGGACACCACCACGACACACCACATACCACCAGGACACCACCATGGTACACCACACACCAGGGGGATACCACAAGGACTATTACAAGTGCTTTCGTGGTGATACCCCTAACCAGCAATCCTGCTAAGCTTCATGCAAGTGTACAACACTGAAATAAGTTTCTCCAAATACCCGTAATAATCGGTTCTCTTTCTAAGTACTGTTCATTAAGCAAAAAGGCAGTGCACCAAAACTAGTTCGGAAAAAACTGCGCCTCAAGTAAGATTGTACCTCTCTTGCGCTAATTTTATCTTGCAAACGATCAGCAAAAACAGCAGCTTTCATGCCAAATGGTTTCCGTCCCGCATCACACATTTTTGCCCCCATCGCCACCAGTTCCCACCATCTCACCATCAGTCACTGTCACCCTCTCGATATCAGTCAGTCACCCTTTCACCACCAGTCGCCATACTCCTGCCATTATCACACCCCACACTTCCGCCACCAGTCCCAGTTCCCTCTCACCATCACTTCCCGCTTCCTTACTATCAGCCCCGTCCGTCTGAATCAGTCCACACCCTCCCACCGCCAGTCCCTGGTCATCCTTCCACCATCAGTCCCCGCCCTCCATCATCAGCAACCGTCCTCTCACCGCCAGTCCCTGATCTTCCTTTGAACGTTTCAACACCATTTTAAACGACTTGTGTCTGCATCAACTCGTGAAGAAGCCCACGCGCGTACAGACGGTTAACCTCCGGGATGGCACACGGCGCACTTCAAAAACGCTTCTCGACATCGCGATCTCCAACGCCACCGACAAAATTTTGGCTTGTGACGTCATGGAGGTGCACATCAGTGACCACCGGACAGTCACAGTCACAGCTAAAATAAACCGTCCGTCGTTTCAACGCCAAAGGATCACTTTTCAGCGCACCCGTCACCTCCTCCCTGGTCAGCTGCCCCTAGCTTTTCTCATGGTGGACTGGTCAGGCCTGTATGAGGCCAACACAGTTGACGGCAAGTGGGACGCATGGTTGAACATCTGGAAATGCGTCATGGATGCTCACTGCCCTACCGTCACGAAGTTCGCGAATCGCCGCTCAGTGCCAACCTGGATCGCTGAGAATGCTGACCTCCGCGCCCTGACCCTTCGACGTGACTGGGCTCACAGCCAAGCGGACCGATCCGGGAGTGACGAGGATTGGCAACTCTACCATGAGCTAAATCAACGGACCTCCACTGAGCTCGTGGTCGCCAAAAGCCGCTTCTTCGATCGGACTTTGGAAGAAAATGACAACGTCTGGCCGCACGTTCGATGTCATCTCTTTCAGAAGAAGACAACTCCACCATCAACTGAACCATCACGTTCCAACCAGGAGAAAGAGTTGTTCGCTGACGACCAAAACCGGCATTTTTCTTCAACTGGCAAGCGCGTGGCTGCTGCTTTGCATTCTTTAGGGGATTTAGGCCGAAATACAGCGCATCAACCTCGCCCTCCGCGCGTTGTTAGCTCAGCATTCAAGCTGAAGCCCGCCACTCTTCCCGAACTCTCTCATGCCCTGCGTGATTTAAATCCTACCAGTGCTCGTGGTAACGACAATGTGTCCCTGAAATTGCTCAATATGTCGTTTCCTTCGGTGTGTGTACATATTTTGCACATAATCAACTTCAGTTTATCGTCATGTACTTTTCCGGAACTGTGGAAGTTCACTGAAATCGTACCAATCTTCAAGAAAGGCTGTCCTGACGATCCCAAGTGTTATAGGCCCATCTCGATCTTGAGTAACGTGTCAAAACTGTGCGAGAAGATAGTAGTCAACCAGCTCACTGCGTATCTCCACCGAAATTGTCTTCTTAACAACTCGCAACATGCCTATCGACCACTTCACTCTACTGAAACTGCCCTTGCTGATGTAGTTGCTTATGTCACAAATTGCATCGAAAGGCGCCGCGTCTGTCTGCTCGCATCAGTAGATTTGTCTAGTGCCTTCGATTGCGTGTCTCATAGCCGACTCTTGACCAAATTAGAGTGGTACGGCATCGACAGCTCTTGGTTTAGATCTTACCTTTCAAATCGCAGACAGGTAGTTCGGCCCGGAAGACGTGTATGCAACGTATCCTGTGGTGTTCCACAAGGAAGTCTGTGCGGTCCAATTCTGTTTTTGTTGTACACAAATGATCTTCTCTCGCACATAGGTGATGTCTTTAAAGTCGTTGCTTACGCTGACGACACACAGGCGATGTTGTCATCGAAATTGGAGGACATAATATATGCAAAACGCCGTCTCGAATCGTGCTTGGAAACTATGAGCTCGTGGTACCGTGTAAATCTTCTCAAGCTCAACCCATCTAAAACGCAATTTGCGATTTTTGGTTCTCGCCAGATGATCGCGCGGCTGCCTAGCATCAGCCTCTCTGTTCTTGGATCGGATATTTCACGTGTCTCATCTATCAAAAACCTGGGTGTGACCATGGACGAATCGTTAACATGGAGTGAACAAATTGGCGATATTGCTAAGAAATGTAACCGCATTATCTTTCCTCTAGCCAAGCATGTACGTTCTCTTACTGAAGAAACGCTGTCGAAGTTAGTGCTTGCACTGGTTTTCCCCCATGTAATGTACTGTTGCTCAATCTGGTTTGCTGCATGTGACACCGAGCGCGTGCGAATCCAAAAAGTCACAATGGGGGCGGCTAGGATCATAACTAGGACCTCTCGCTATGGTCATATATCGCATGTTATTGAGCGGTTAGGCTGGCCTAGCTTTCAACACTTTGTCGACATTAGGGATTGCTCACTGGATCATCTTGCAGTGCATCACTCGGGAGCACCTGAAACCCTGCGTGATCTTGTGACATTGAGAAGTGATGTCAGCTCTCGATCTACGCGATCAACACCGTTTTCAGTAGAGCGCCCACGCCTGAAAACTTCTTTTGCGCAACGCTCTTTCATGTACCGTGCTGCAGTTCTTTGGAACAGTCTCCCCGAGGAAGTTAGGGCCGAGAATATGCGACGGGCTTTTAAGTTTAAGCTAAAGGAGGCGCTGAAAAGAGCTGTACGTGGGAATGTTTGAGTATTGTATGCATGTGTTTTTAATGTTTTAGTAGCCTCCTGTCCCACCTTTTTTTTAAGCGTTTTTGACATTTGATACTGAATGTCTCTCGGTACCAATACAAGGATTGATTGATTGATTGATTCCTCCCACTGCAGTCCCTGATCTTCCCCGCTGCACACCCTCCCAACACCAATCACTGATCTTCCTCCTACCATCACTCCATCCCCCCCCCACCATCAGGCCCCTCCCTCTGTCATCAGTAGCTGTCCTCTCACCGCTCGTCTCTGATCTTCCTCCCACCATCAGGCCCCTCCATCTGTCATCAGTAGCCGTCCTCTCACCGCTCGTCTCTGATCTTCCTCCCACCATCACCGCACACCCTCCCACCATCAGTCCCCTCCCTATGTCATCAGTAACCGTTCTCTAACCGGCAGTCCCTGTCCGTCCCCCACCACCAGCCACTCGTCCCCACCCTCACCGGCAGTCCCTGTCCGTCCCCTACCACCAGCCACTCGTCCCCACCCTCACCGGCAGCACCCGTCCGTCCCCCACCACCAGCCACTCGTCCCCACCCTCACCGGCAGTCCCTGTCCGTCCCCCACCACCAGCCACTCGTCCCCACCCTCACCGGCAGCACCCGTCCGTCCCCCACCACCAGCCACTCGTCCCCACCATCACCGGCAGTCCCTGTCCGTCCCCTACAACCAGCCACTCGTCCCCACCCTCACCGGCAGTCCCTGTCCGTCCCCCACCACCAGCCACTCGTCCCCACCCTCACCGGCAGTCCCTGTCCGTCCCCCACCACCAGCCACTCGTCCCCACCCTCACCGGCAGTCCCTGTCCGTCCCCCACCACCAGCCACTCGTCCCCACCCTCACCGGCAGTCCCTGTCCGTCCCCTACCACCAGCCACTCGTCCCCACCCTCACCGGCAGTCCCTGTCCGTCCCCCACCACCAGCCACTCGTCCCCACCCTCACCGGCAGCACCCGTTCCGGCTGCTGTTTGCCGCCGGTCAGAGCCAGCAGGTACTTGAGGCTGGCGTCCGTCGGCAGTGACCACAGGGCGGCCATGGCGCGTCTGGTGTAGCTGTTGTCGGCCGACAGCGACGCCGGGTTGGGCACGAACGCCAGTCGGACGTCCCGGGAACCCTTCTGCCGGCCACGGCGGACGCCGCTGTACGCCAGGTATTGCCAACAAACGGTCGGTACGCGGGTCACTCACGAAGAGGATAAAGACGTGCACAGATTGAGTATGACGTCAACAACGACAACTGGAACACTAGCGCATCACAATTCGGCTAGATTTCAACATACCGACCCTATTGAAATAAACCAAGCGTACAATGACTGCATGCGATTCCTTCGCATACGATTTATCGATATGTGCAAGTGATTTCTTCGCAGCAGAAGACGAAATTTGTGTTATTTTGCGACGCATTCAACTGCTATGTCACATAGTGTCGCTCGCCGGTTGGTCGCGGGTGGACTCGGTAATCTCGCCAGTTTGGAGTCCTCCGCAGTAGAGGCTGTCACTCACCACCTGCAGCAGCGCGTCTTGCATCAGCTGGCGTCCCTGATCGGTCTCCAGGTCGGCCACCACCCAATAGGTGAGCGCCCGCAGACGCGAGCTTGCAGGTCGGCTGACATAGTGCAGCCAGTCGCTGAAAGAGGCGCTCATGTCGCGCGGCGTCAGCAGCGAGAACTCGGCGGCCGTGGTCACGTCAAGTGCCTCCCCAGAGAAGTCTACCAGATGTCGCTCTGCCTTTAGAATCCGGTCGTTGAGTCTGCCAGCAGGTAGGCTAAAATAAGTATGTTGACAAGCGAGCTCTGATGGCGAGCCTGCGAACAGATGGCCTCTGGTGATTAGTATATGGTGATCCCTAGCCCTGGTGGTAAGGCTGTGATCACGTTAGCGAGAGTGGTGGTCGCGTGCGCGGTGAGCGCCGACGGATACATCGTACCAGTCGGTGTACTCAGCAGACATGGACACAGACCGCTGCCGGCACTGCCGACAGCTGACAGATAACACTTAGTCTAAGTACCTGGCCCGGGTACCCGGGTACCTGGGTACCAGGCCCGGGTACCCAGGTCCCAGGATGCTGCGCGTCGCTGTGCGCACGCCGCCGTCACCTGGGCATGACGTTGGGCTGCGATACAATCCACTCGGCCACGTCGTCGTCGTCGCGCAGCTCCTGCTTGTAGACGGCCTTGGTGAAGGCGTGCAGCGCCTTCATCAGCTCCTGCAGCACGGCCTCTTCCATGGTGTCCGCCGACAGCGAGCGCACCGGCAGCGGCGCGCCGTTGAAGAGGACCTGTCGACACGGAGGTGGCTAGGGTAATCACACCGACACAGACGCCGTTAAAGAGGACATGTCGACACGGAGGCGGCTAGGGTAATCACACCGACACAGACACCGTTAAAGAGGACATGTCGACACGGAGGTGGCTAGGGTAATCACACCGACACAGACACCGTTAAAGAGGACATGTCGACACGGAGGTGGCTAGGGTAATCACACCGACACAGACCCCGTTAAAGAGGACATGTCGACACGGAGGTGGCTAGGGTAATCACACCGACACAGACCCCGTTAAAGAGGACATGTCGACATGGAGGTGGCTAGGGTAATCACACCGACACAGACCCCGCTAAAGAGGACATGTCGACACGGAGGCGGCTAGGGTAATCACACCGACACAGACACCGTTAAAGAGGACATGTCGACACGGAGGCGGCTAGGGTAATCACACCGACACAGACCCCGCTAAAGAGGACATGTCGACACGGAGGCGGCTAGGGTAATCACACCGACACAGACGCGGTTAAAGAGGACATGTCGACACGGAGGCGGCTAGGGTAATCACACCGACACAGACACCGTTAAAGAGGACATGTCGACACGGAGGTGGCTAGGGTAATCACACCGACACAGACACCGTTAAAGAGGACATGTCGACACGGAGGTGGCTAGGGTAATCACACCGACACAGACCCCGTTAAAGAGGACATGTCGACACGGAGGCGGCTAGGGTAATCACACCGACACAGACCCCGTTAAAGAGGACATGTCGACACGGAGGTGGCTAGGGTAATCACACCGACACAGACACCGTTAAAGAGGACATGTCGACACGGAGGTGTCTAGGGTAATCACACCGACACAGACCCCGTTAAAGAGGACATGTCGACACGGAGGTGGCTAGGGTAATCACACCGACACAGACCCCGTTAAAGAGGACATGTCGACACGGAGGCGGCTAGGGTAATCACACCGACACAGACACCGTTAAAGAGGACATGTCGACACGGAGGTGGCTAGGGTAATCACACCGACACAGACCCCGCTAAAGAGGACATGTCGACACGGAGGCGACTAGGGTAATCACACCGACACAGACGCGGTTAAAGAGGACATGTCGACACGGAGGTGGCTAGGGTAGTCACACCGATACAGACGCCGTTAAAGAGGACATGTCGGCACGGAGGTGGCTAGGGTAATCACACCGACACAGACGCCGTTAAAGAGGAATGTCGACACGGAGGTGGCTAGGGTAATCACACCGACACAGACGCCGTTAAAGAGGACATGTCGACACGGAGGCGGCTAGGGTAATCACACCGACACAGACACCGTTAAAGAGGACATGTCGACACGGAGGTGGCTAGGGTAATCACACCGACACAGACACCGTTAAAGAGGACATGTCGACACGGAGGTGGCTAGGGTAATCACACCGACACAGACCCCGTTAAAGAGGACATGTCGACACGGAGGTGGCTAGGGTAATCACACCGACACAGACCCCGTTAAAGAGGACATGTCGACACGGAGGTGGCTAGGGTAATCACACCGACACAGACCCCGCTAAAGAGGACATGTCGACACGGAGGCGGCTAGGGTAATCACACCGACACAGACACCGTTAAAGAGGACATGTCGACACGGAGGCGGCCAGGGTAATCACACCGACACAGACCCCGCTAAAGAGGACATGTCGACACGGAGGCGGCTAGGGTAATCACACCGACACAGACGCGCTTAAAGAGGACATGTCGACACGGAGGCGGCTAGGGTAATCACACCGACACATACACCGTTAAAGAGGACATGTCGACACGGAGGTGGCTAGGGTAATCACACCGACACAGACACCGTTAAAGAGGACATGTCGACACGGAGGTGGCTAGGGTAATCACACCGACACAGACCCCGCTAAAGAGGACATGTCGACACGGAGGCGGCTAGGGTAATCACACCGACACAGACACCGTTAAAGAGGACATGTCGACACGGAGGTGGCTAGGGTAATCACACCGACACAGACCCCGTTAAAGAGGACATGTCGACACGGAGGTGGCTAGGGTAATCACACCGACACAGACCCCGTTAAAGAGGACATGTCGACACGGAGGCGGCTAGGGTAATCACACCGACACAGACACCGTTAAAGAGGACATGTCGACACGGAGGTGGCTAGGGTAATCACACCGACACAGACCCCGCTAAAGAGGACATGTCGACACGGAGGCGGCTAGGGTAATCACACCGACACAGACACCGTTAAAGAGGACATGTCGACACAGAGGTGGCTAGGGTAATCACACCGACACAGACCCCGCTAAAGAGGACATGTCGACACGGAGGTGGCTAGGGTAATCACACCGACACAGACCCCGTTAAAGAGGACATGTCGACACGGAGGTGGCTAGGGTAATCACACCGACACAGACCCCGCTAAAGAGGACATGTCGACACGGAGGCGGCTAGGGTAATCACACCGACACAGACACCGTTAAAGAGGACATGTCGACACGGAGGTGGCTAGGGTAATCACACCGACACAGACCCCGCTAAAGAGGACATGTCGACACGGAGGCGGCTAGGGTAATCACACCGACACAGACCCCGTTAAAGAGGACATGTCGACACGGAGGTGGCTAGGGTAATCACACCGACACAGACCCCGTTAAAGAGGACATGTCGACACGGAGGTGGCTAGGGTAATCACACCGACACAGACACCGTTAAAGAGGACATGTCGACACGGAGGTGGCTAGGGTAATCACACCGACACAGACCCCGTTAAAGAGGACATGTCGACACGGAGGTGGCTAGGGTAATCACACCGACACAGACCCCGTTAAAGAGGACATGTCGACACGGAGGCGGCTAGGGTAATCACACCGACACAGACCCCGTTAAAGAGGACATGTCGACACGGAGGTGGCTAGGGTAATCACACCGACACAGACCCCGTTAAAGAGGACATGTCGACACGGAGGTGGCTAGGGTAATCACACCGACACAGACCCCGTTAAAGAGGACATGTCGACACGGAGGCGGCTAGGGTAATCACACCGACACAGACCCCGTTAAAGAGGACATGTCGACACGGAGGTGGCTAGGGTAATCACACCGACACAGACACCGTTAAAGAGGACATGTCGACACGGAGGTGTCTAGGGTAATAACACCGACACAGACCCCGTTAAAGAGGACATGTCGACACGGAGGTGGCTAGGGTAATCACACCGACACAGACCCCGTTAAAGAGGACATGTCGACACGGAGGCGGCTAGGGTAATCACACCGACACAGACACCGTTAAAGAGGACATGTCGACACGGAGGTGGCTAGGGTAATCACACCGACACAGACCCCGCTAAAGAGGACATGTCGACACGGAGGCGACTAGGGTAATCACACCGACACAGACGCGGTTAAAGAGGACATGTCGACACGGAGGTGGCTAGGGTAGTCACACCGATACAGACGCCGTTAAAGAGGACATGTCGGCACGGAGGTGGCTAGGGTAATCACACCGACACAGACGCCGTTAAAGAGGAATGTCGACACGGAGGTGGCTAGGGTAATCACACCGACACAGATGCCGTTAAAGAGTACATGTCGACAGGGAGGCGACTCGGGTCACTACACCGACAGTGAAGCCGTTAAAGAGGACCCGTCGACAGGTGGTGGTGGATTTGTGCTTTAGGGCGCGTCGACCGCATTGGTCATTTTGCGCCCATAACAACCTGTCATAATGTTATTGTTGAATCAGGGGTCTGAGCTCATATCAGAGTGCTTATGGTGGGCGCTATATGATGTCGAAGTTTACTTTTTGCAAGAATATAAATATGTCACCAGATGCAACGATCTGAGAGTCATCGGCCAGCATTTGTCGCAATGTCATCTCAGTACTTTGATACCCAAGATATCTGCGGCGCTCAGGTTCCAGTGCAGGGCAGCCAACAAGTACGTGGTACACTGTGAGTGGAATAGAACAGCGTGCGCACAGAGGACGGTCACTTGCCGTCAACAGGTATCTATGTGTCGCTAGGGTATGACCTATCCGGAGACGGCACAGCGCAACTTCTTCTCTCCTTTGTGTGCGAAATGATGACTTCCACGTCCCGAGTACTGGTTTTAAAAGTTTCAGTTTACTGGTTTTCATGGTCCAAGCGTATTGCCATTTTCGATGAACTTGGGCTGATATAACTGGTTTGAAGTCTCCAGGAGGAAGGGCCAGGCGCGTCTGTAGAAGGGACTGTAGAATGGCATAAAGTTCCGCGGTAAAAATTGATGAGTGATTGGGAAGTCCAAATGATTCTATATGTAGGTAGCATACAAACGCACATCCTATCCACCGTTACTGAGCTTTGATCCGTCGGTGTAGATCCGCACTGTGTCTGTATATGAATGGATTCTTCTTAATGCCATCATACGGGAGTCGGTGGCGCTGATATCAGCTTTCCGGGTATTACTCAGTGAGAGATCAATGGTGAACTCAATCCGACGCCAAGGTGGTGTAGTTGGGATGTTGAGCTGTGCTATGTTTTTCGGCTTGATTTGGCATTCGCGAAGAGGGTGGGCAAAACGCAGATTGAATGGCAACAGTGAGTTTCTGGTATTCGGACGTGTAACAGGTGGAGTAGAAAATACCCATTGGTACGTCGGGTGTCGTGGATTTTGGGCAAGCTTACAGGCGTATCTAAGTTCTAGCATTTCACGTCGTAGTGATAAGGGAGACTCGTCAGTCTCAACAAGAACACTGTCGGTTGGCGATGTCCGGAGCGCACCTGTAGCAACGCGTAGAGCGGCGTGGTGCACAGTATCAAGCATCCGTTTAGAGGTCTGGGAAGCACCATCGTATATAAAACTTCCGTAGTCAATCCATGAGCGAATCAAAGCACGATACATAAGAAGTAAAACACTTCGATCTGCTCCATATGAACATCGAGACACGACTTTCAAAACCTGCAGCCCTTTGGTACAATTCTCTTTCAGCCTTGTGATGTGATCCTTAAAAGTGTTTCGTTTGTCCATCTGAATCCCCAGGAATCTGACCGACGATTGAAAAGATACAGGTCGTCCAGAGATGTTAATGACAGGATCTGAACATTGCCTGCGGCGACAGAAATGGATGGCTGCCGTCTTCGTCGAAGAGAAACTGAAGCCCGTGGTATGGCACCACCTTTCCAATTTCCCGACAGCTAACTGAAGCTGTCTTTGAACGCTACGAAGACTACGGGAGCAGCACCACATGGAAAAGTCGTTCACAAAGAGGGCCCGCCCTATTGATCGTGGTAATTCCTTATCTAAGTCATTTATGGAAAGTGCGAATAATACTACACTTAAGACACTTCCTTGTGGCACACTATCGGCTTGCAGGAATCTGTCGGAAAGAATTCCAGCCACGCGCACTCGAAAATATCGCTCGGATAGAAAATTACTCAGAAAGACACCCATGGGGCCGCGAATGCCACAATCATACAATTTGCTCAAAATTCCATAGCGCCATGCCGTGTCAAATGCACCTTCGATGTAAAAAAAATATAGCCAATGTATGTCGATGTGTCATAAAACCAGCGCGAATGGCAGAGTCTAGTGTTAGAACATGATCTGTTGTACTACGGTGTTTTCTGAAGCCACACTGAATGTTACTAAACTGATTAGTGGATTCTAACAACCACATCAACCTAGTATTTACCATTTTTTCGAAAAGTTTGCACAACGCTGATGTGAGGGACACCGGTCGGTAATGTAGTGGATCGCTACCTGTTTTATTTGGTTTAAGTATGGGGATAATAATTGCCTGACGCCACGACGGGGGAAAGGTACCTTCCTCCCACATGGCGTTGTACAGCGAGAGGAGAGTTTCGAGAGTGTCTTTGTGTAGCTGTTTAATAATGTCATTGTGCACCATGTCAGGTCCTTCAGAAACAGATCCAAGTAACGAAATTGCAGTTAAATTCAGTCATGGTGAAAGATACATTGTAAGAAAAACTAGTGATGGTGCTAAAGTCAATAATATTCGATTCCCTTTGCATTCTGAATTGATTAAACCGTGAGCTTCTAGTATTTTTACATCGGTCAGAAAGTGCCCGTGCGATCACGTCTGCTACTTCTTTTGGTCTTAGATAATCATGTCCATTCACTTGGAGAGCTGGTGATGCAGCTGGTGCCATCCGGCCCGAAACTCGTTTTATTTGCGCCCACACTGATGAGGTTTTTGTGGAACGGTTCAGCTTGCTTAAATATGATTTCCATGATTCACGCTTGGCTTCTGCTATTGCTTGCCTTGCACGTGCCCTGGCTTTCCGAAACGCAATTAGGTTTTCGGTAGAGCAGCTGCGGTCAAAAGCACGAAATGCTCTTTTACGGGCACGAATAGCATGACGACACTTGTCAGACCACCATGGAACTAGAATATGTTTAGATGTGCCAGAGGAGCGAGGGATATTCTGTTTGGCGCATTGTAGCAGCCTAGCTGTAAATTCCTCAATCGAGAGATCCTCGGAGCGATCGCTGAACTTCTCCTGAACATCAGACTGGAAGGAATCCCAGTCTGCTTTATGGATAATCCACTTCAAGGGTCGCTGGCCTACAGCGACGTTATCCAAGAATTTTATCCAAATGGGGAAATGATCGCTGGTAAGGGGGTCATCTGCAACGTACCACTCAATGTATGGGGATAGCCGTGGGCTGCAAAGGGTAAGATCTAGTACGGAAGTTTGACCAGTCGGAAGTGTAAAATGTGTTCGTGTTCCGGTATTAAGTATGCTAACACAATCATTATTTATTACACTTTCCAGCTGCCGACCACGTGCACTGGTCCGGCTGGAGCCCCAAAGCGGATGGTGAGCATTTAAATCGTCGCATATTATAAATGGTGTTGGAAGCTGCGCGAGAAGGCTAGTTACTTCAGATGAGATAAGAGGCAATGCAGGTGGTATGTAAATATTGCAGATGGTAACGACGCGGTGATTTAGTGTTGTTCTCGCTGCGACACATTGGAGAGTAGACGAAATTGGTATTTGTCGGCAAGGGCTACTGTGGTGTATGCCGAGGAGCACACCACTATGCGACACGGTACTAAATGGTACGCCTTTTCGTAAAACAGTGCAATTTTTTAGTTGAAACGAGGCACCTGGAGCCAGTTTCGTTTCCTGTATGCATACAACCGACGGCGTTCGGGAACTTAAAAGATGCTGGAGGTCATTGAGGCTGGATTTGATTCCCCCACTGTAAAACTACGATGTGGGTAAGCTAATACCGTAAAACATGTGAGTGGTCAAAAGATATAATTAAATAAAATGACTAGTGTATATCACAAATCCAGCAACAGCTTGGTAAGCTAATAAAGAAAGACGAATATATACCTTATAGTAACATATGTACGTCATTGTTGCTAGAAAAGGTCGAAGGCGGTTTAAAATTGAGTTCCGGTGCCCTGTCTCGAAGGAGAGTCTGTCGAGGGCTCAGGGAGGAAGCTCCGACCAGGGCCAAGTGAGAGTGTCCTGGGGCGGGACCTCTGCGAACCACCGCCCGGTGGGGATCCAGACAGAGGAAGCGCACGTTTCTGCGGGACATTCAGCTGCGGCGGAGGCCGGGGAGGACCCATTCCGCATGCTCCCACCGGTCCCTCCACTCGCCGTCGCGCCGACGGGGTGGCGGACCTTGGGGGAGGCGCTATGTCGGTATCTTGGCGGCTCTTGACCCGGGCCTTTTCAATTTGAGCGAGCCGTGCTCGTTTAGCTTCGCGGGCACGCCTTTCGGCTTCCTGAAATTGCAAGCTGACGTCTGGAATTTGGATTGGTCGGTGCGCGTTTCTGGACGGTGATGCAGGTGCGGATGCAGATGTTGAGGGCGAGGGCGAGGGCTGGCTCTCGGGAAGGGGGGAGGCTTCAGGGAGGGAGGAGGTGGAGAGGAGGGATTTGTTGAGCACACTTTTTCACGAGTTGAGCACACTTTTTCGACATGACGTTGGATCAATGTCGACATAATTTTGTACAGGGTGTTTCAAAATACATGGAACCCATGCCACTGCTAATAACTCTGGCAATGTTAATGTTCGTGTTCTATTTTTTTCAAATTTTAAGAGAGGAGACAATAACAAGCAATCATTATCAATCAAAATGCCTTGGCCATCGGAGGAAAAAATATTTTGCGTCACTACTTATTTGGAGACGAAATCATTCAAAACGGTGCAAGCAAGATTTCGCAGAAAGTTCAACTTCAACAACTATCCCCCCCAAAACCAAATATATCGTTTGGTAAAAAATTTAAGGCCCCTGGATCAGTAAACAAGCTCAACGAGAAGGCAGGAACACCCAGTTCGGGCAGGAAGCTGACTGCAAGATCTGGTGCAAGATCAGGATGCGGTGAGAGCTTCTATCGCAAGGAGCCCGAAAAAGTCCATCCGAAGACGTAGCCAAGAACTGGATCTTTCACGTGCGTCAGTGCAAATAATCCTGATCAAGGATTTTCATCTGTACCCATACAAAATCCAGATCAAGCATAAGCTCACACCAGCTGACATGGCAAAACGTGTTGTGATGTGCCGGTGGTTCGAGAACAAGATCGAAGGGATCCTGACTTTCTTGATGATTTTTGGTTCAGCGACGAAACACACTTCTTGCTTCGTGGGCATATCAATAGCAAGAACAGTGTGTTCTGGGGCACACAAGTCCCGGAGTAGGTGCTTCAGAGACCATTGCACGCTGTGAAATGTACGGCCTGGGTGGCCATCTCAAAACATGGCATAATCTGACCGTTCTGGTTTGAAGACACGGACAAGGAGGCAGTCACTGTCACAAATGAGCGTTACATTGTGATGCTCAACAAGTTCTGGAGGGGATTTGGGACACCTCGTGGCGTGAATCGAGATGTGCTATGGTTCCAACAAGATGGGGAAACTCTACATACAGCCAACGTCACGATGGAGTGGCTGGACCAGCGATTCCCTGGCCGGCTGATCAGCAGGCGCCGCGAAACCGAGTGGTCTGCGCATTCACCTGATCTGAACCCCCCCCCATATTTTTACCTCTGGTTTTTTTTTAAGGACCACGTGTATAAGAATCGTCCTCAATCCATTGCTGAACTGAACGTGGCCATCATTCAGAATATTCGTGTCATCAGGAAGGAGGAGTGTGTCAAGGTGATCGACAACTTCGCTCGTCGGCTTCAAATGTGTCTGAGGCGCGATGACGGTCATTTGGAACGTGTGCTCTAATAAATATATCCTTTGAGCTAGAGACTTCAAATCTTCAGTTATTTAATTGTTATTATATCAGCTCCCAGGAAATATAATATGTTTTGGAGTTTCTTACCTGAATAATACATTATTATCATGTTAACGGGTTCCATCTATTTTAAGACACCCTGTATTTGGAAAGGTTTGACCTGGGCTAATATGGGCTATCCGCAGGCTAGCAAGCCGACAGTGTTATTACTTGTTGCATCGTCGACTGCTTTGGGGAAGCATACACCTCTTCGCATTCCACTTCGTTCTCCGGGTGAATAGTTGGAAGGAGGGCGGAAGTGTCACCGCATCAGCGTTCATCCGGTACAGGTGCGGTGGGCAGCCAGCTGTTATCGTAGCATTTGAGTCGCAGATCCATAGCACTGGGAGGACGACAAGACGCTCGTACCTGAACCCTGAGCTACGCCAGGGCGACTCTCCGCCTGACGACCGCGCCGTCAGTCCGACCAAAGACCGGGTACCGGGCTGCATCACGCACCCTCTGCCGTCGACCCGCCTACACTGACCTGGGGCGCCTCGCCCAGTCCCAGGCGAGTGACGTAGTCCTCGGCCAGCTGGCGCCCGGCGTCGTACTCGGACATCTCGCCCAGGATGTCCGCCACGTCGGCGGACGGGTAGAGCCTCTTCAGAGTGCGCTCCACGTCCGTCACCGTCACGTCACCATCACCGGCCGCGTGCACCTGCAGCAGCAACCACGTCCGGTCGCGTGCCTCGCCTCGACCTCGTGATTCACATGGAGGGTCGACACGTAACAATAGCGTACGGCGGGTCTGCATCAGCTGACGTACATAGTTAGAAACTGCCATCGTCCCGCAGCAGGGAGGTGAGTATTTTCACCTGTGTGTGTGTGATTTGGCACTGACAATAATGTTCGATTCGATTCAAATTCGTTTGAGAAAAAAAATGATGGCGTTCACGCGATCATTTTCAACCATAGACCACAGAGCGTAGAATCGATGAAATAGCCATGCACCTCTTTGAAATCAGCCTGAGGCCGCCAATGATTTCTCATGACAACCTTCACAACAAGAAGGGTTGACGCCAGCCGTAGGAAACATCACTTCGACAAGTACAAAATCGGTTGCGAGGTAAGAACGCAGGGTTCAAATTTAAGATCGGCAGACATCGAGTCTCGGCTCGCCTCCGCACCCAGCGCTACACGGTGGCGAGGACGAGACATAAGCCTTCGCTAGCCGACGGAAGCTTCAAAAGTTGCACGACACAACATACACCAACGGACCCCGGCATGTCCACGGCCGACTGGGGTCCACCTCCGCCGGACACGCAGAAACATCAGCAGTAGCAGCAGCAGCAGCAGCAACGTCAGCAGCAGCAGCAGCAGTAGCATCAGTGGCAGCCCACCCAAGACCCGACACACCAACAGTCACTCACGTCGATAAGGAAGGTCAGCGCCTTCAAGCCCCGTTTTGTCGTCTCCTCGCGCATGACGTAGTTGAAGGCCTCGGCCATGGCGACGCCGGCGTCCTGCTGGCCGGTCACGTCGGGCTCGGCACTCACGGCCAGCACCAGGCCCAGTGTGAACGGCATCTGGTTGGTGTAGAGCGACTGCACCAGGTTTAGCAGGTCCAGCGAGGAGCGTCGCGTCGGGTCGAAGGCGAGCACCTGTGGCGAGGTGCGTGTCGATCGGACGTCATGTGGCGTGTCCGACTACGCACAACACCGACCACGGACAATGGTGGCTTAGTGGTCAGGAGGGTTGACTTCGGGTCGCAATGTCTTCTGGTTGAATCTTATTAACTGATGAACTGTTGGGTCCGTTAAGAAGGCCCCAAACCCATCAGTGTCTTCCATGGGTGGGAGCGGAAGGGAGAGACAGAACGCCCCAGGCGGCAACTACCCAAGTAGAAATGCGGAGGAGGGAACAGCCAGTAAGTAGGATTCGGTTGACATGTTCAAGAAACTTCGGAGAGGATAGCGCTTGATTCAGGCAGCTAATAGGAAATCAGTCGATATTCTCAGAAATTTAGAGGTAATAAAACTTGATATTTCCGGGAAAGAACTTCGCAGGGAAAAAGAAACAGCTCAACGGGCACTGACCATTCGACAGGGCACGGACAATACGTCCCGCACGATCGGTACGATAGCCTAATAGCTGGACAACATACCAGGGCAACTAATGGAGCTAATGAAACAGACGTGTCTGTTTCAGTCAACGACGCTCGGCTAGCGTATCTGTCACCATTCCCCAGAGGTCATTGACGTAAATAATACATGAAAAGGAACTTCGCATGGAAACAGTGAAACACCGAAACCAATAAAGCACAGTCTTCATGGGTGCAGAACAAGACTCGTTCTGTCGGATTCTTTGGTGCGGAGACAAGTCACGAACCAACAACACACCACACCCACGCCTGTTGGTAGCCCATTCGACACCACTACGCCGCGCCATCTCACAGCACTACGGCCGTCGCACGCACCAGATGGTACATGTTTTTCCTGACGGTGCGCAGCATGCCCGGGTAGGTGGGCCTCAGCAGCTCGGTGATGGACGCCGGCCACTTGGCGTACTGCCGGTCGCGCTCGATGTCGTTCAGCCAGCTGACGGCCGTGTCGCGAAAGTCGACCGCGAACGACGAGTCCGCCGCCGAGGCCAGGTCAAGGCGCAGCAGGTCATCGAACGCGGCCGCAGGCACGTCTGGCGGTCGGTCATGGTCGGGTTGGTCGAACACATCAGAAAGGGCCGCAACGGGCTGCGATGTCATCGAGGGTCAGGAGGAAAGTAGCGCTTGCTGGTCGCTCATAGAGATATAGAGATTTACATCATTGTTTCGTTTATACAATCTAATCAACAATGTCCGGGGGCGCAGCGAGCACAACATGACTTGTAAGAGAAGTGTTGCGGGATCGAGGTTCGCCGACAGCGCATGCTTTGGGCTCTCTCACAACGATTCGACACGATTGGTAAAGTTATGCAGAATGCAGCAGCTGAGCGCATCATGTAGCACTAGCAAATACTTCGGATCGGGTAATTAGCGACAATAATGCGCCCGACATGTAGCAAACTATATTATAGTATTTCCAGCAGAATTTAGTTGAGCACAAAATTAAATTACATCCCAGCGACGGGAATAAATAATAATGGCATACATAGCAATTGCGAATCATGCAGAGCAAACATGTGCACCTGTTGGTGCAACATACTTGTTATTCAGCAACGTCCACCCCACTTATGCATCAAAGTGTGCCAAACTGCTCACTGAGTTTGTGTAGCCCCTCCACGACTTTCTGCTCTTCACGGAGATGCTCGAACAGGGTGAAGATGTCGGTGGTCTCCATGTCGAAGGCCATGCAATTCACAAACAGGGCTGAATCGGCGTTGTCCAGATGCAGGGTCTGGTAAATCAGCTGGTAGTTGTACTTTATTTCTGACTTGAGAGCCTTTTCCACCTTGGTTCGAATTAATGTCCGCGCCTGGAGACGAGACGACACGGTCAGACCTGGTAGATAGGCACGCAACTTTCAGTGACAACATGCAGGTTAACAAGGCATGTCGACATTTTCAGCATATGATCTGTCTATTTTTGAACGTGCAACATATTTGTATTTCTTGTCATCATGGGCGTTGTTCAGGGTGTCCATTTGTATGTGCAGGTAGCCGAAGGGACAAATAATAAATATGGTACTGGGCGAATTACATGATGCAATATCCTAAATTGTGCTTTGTAGTGATACACCACTGGACTTTTGGGTGATTGAACCACGATTTAGTCGATGATTTGGCCCTTCAGTAGCAGAGAATCATGACAAAGCTCAGATAGATTTGCGTTACATGAACAACCAAGAGGAATGTGCACAAAGGGGAAGACAGCCAGAGCCTACCGTCAATCACGAGAGAGGTCAGTGGAGGAATCAATAAGTGGAAGCCCTCCAGTTAGACGAGTCCACTAATGACTACAGAGAAGATCTTACACAGCTCAATACTGTTACTGTAACGGCCAGACAGTCCAGTCCATCACCGACCGTTCAGGTGCGGCGCTACACAGCGAGACGAGTCCACTGCTGACCAGAGGGATGGTCCCACACAGTCCAATACCGTGACATTGAGACAGTCCACCACCTACACAGCTACACAGTTAGATAAGTCCAGTACCGACCAGAGGGGAAGATCCTACACAGTCTAACACTGTGTGAGAGTCCACCACCTACCGTGCAGGTACAGTGCTACACAGTTAGACGAGTCCACCACTGACCAGAGGGGAAGTTTCTACACAGTCCAACACTGTGATGGCAGGACAGTGCACTACCAACCGTGGAGGTGTGGTGCTGCACAGTGAGACGAGTCCACCACTGACCAGAGGGAAGGTCCTACACAGCACAATACTGTGATGGTAGGACAGTCCACTACCGACCGTGGAGGTGCGGTGCTACACGGTGAGACGATTCCACCACTGACCAGAGGGAAGGTCAACAGTCCAATACTGTGACGGCGAGACAGTTCTACACAGCGAGACGAGTCCACTACTGACCATAGAGGGGAAGTTCTGCGCGAGGCCTGTCATCAGCCGCAGCGCCTCGTCGGGCGTCGCCTGTGCGACCCTCTGCGCGGCCTGCAGACTGAGCTCCTGCAGCTGCCACACCTTGAGCGGCGCCATGTCGGCACTCTCGGCCACCAGGTGGCGCTGGAAGGCGGTCAGGTTGGTCGACAGCTGCGGGTGTAGTTCCCTGCGGACCGCACGCAGCGTCAGCAGGAGGTGGACTCGTCCACAGGCGGGCCCGGCACGTTAGCTGCGGGTGTAGTTCCCTGCGGACCGCACGCAGCGTCAGCAGGAGGTGGACTCGTCCACAGGCGGGCCCGGCACGTTAGCTGCGGGTGTAGTTCCCTGCGGACCGCACGCAGCGTCAGCAGGAAGTGGACTCGTCCACAGACGGGCCCGGCACGTTAGCTGCGGGTGTAGTTCCCTGCGGACCGCACGCAGCGTCAGCAGGAGGTGGACTCGTCCACAGGCGGGCCCGGCACGTTAGCTGCGGGTGTAGTTCCCTGCGGACCGCACGCAGCGTCAGCAGGAAGTGGACTCGTCCACAGACGGGCCCGGCACGTTAGCTGCGGGTGTAGTTCCCTGCGGACCGCACGCAGCGTCAGCAGGAAGTGGACTCGTCCACAGACGGGCTCGGCACGTTAGCTGCGGGTGTAGTTCCCTGCGGACCGCACGCAGCGTCAGCAGGAGGTGGACTCGTCCACAGACGGGCCCGGCACGTTAGCTGCGGGTGTAGTTCCCTGCGGACCGCAAGCAGCGTCAGCAGGAGGTGGACTCGTCCACAGACGGGCTCGGCACGTTTCCCTGCGGACCGCAAGCAGCGTCAGCAGGAAGTGGACTCGTCCACAGACGGGCTCGGCACGTTAGCTGCGGGTGTAGTTCCCTGCGGACCGCAAGCAGCGTCAGCAGGAGGTGGACTCGTCCACAGACGGGCTCGGCACGTTTCCGAGCAGACTTATCGTAGCAGGTGCCGAGCGGCGGAGATCAACTGCCGCAACGCTAACTGACTCGTTTCTGAGAAAGAACACGTGACGAAAACCTGAGTCTACATTCAGCCAAGTACCTTGAATTACCGCACCTGTTGCTACAATTAGCTTGTTTACAATTAGCAATCCAAAAGCCACTTAGGCGCGCCCAGTAAACTCACACCAATGCCATGACCACTCCACCACCATCAACACACCACATTCATCCGACAGGATGACCAGTCGAAATGAAGACCACGCATGTCTCTAGTAGTAGCCCATAACTTGTCCACCACCGCGATTGCATATAAAACGGGGTGGGTCGAAGACCTAGGCGCGTCGAATCTCATATTCCGTTTGGAGCAGGGTTGGATCTGTACTTCACACTCCTGGAGGTGAAGAGGAATTTTTGGGGTAATCGAATAAGATGATACTTTTCTTCAAATCTCAAATCATTATCACAGTTTGCACTTTCCAGTGAATATTGAGCGATTTGCCAGAGCCGTTCATTGCCAACCAGCACATTCAATCTTCAAATGAGAAAAACCAGAAGATAATCTTTGGAGAGGATAAGGGAAAAAATCCAGAAATAGCCTATTTATCCAACCCTGAATGGGAGCCATATGTGGATAAGACTTCGGCTTGCTTTACAGATACACAAGAGATGTAAACCTGCCCATACAAGATTTGCATGCCTGTATATAATGCATTGCTATGGCAATGCTCAACAACACAGTGTAGGATTTCCATATTTTTTTCTTGGTAGTGGAGTACATAATTTTTAACTGGAGTACAAAATGTTGAGCTGGAATACAAAAATAGCAATGCACTTGCCGACAATTAACCTTGTTTTAATGGGGCTGAAAACCAATGTTAGCATTGTTGTATGCATAAACATCTTGGCAAACATCCATGTCCAAAATTTTGCTGCAGTAAAAAAATGAGGAGTTGTCCATAATTAGGTAGCATTGCTTTAATGGAATTACAAATCAATGTTAGCATTTCATGCTGTTACATGCTCAACAATTACACGTTTCACCACACCAGAATTTTACATGGGACACAAGTAAGACTCACTGGGCAATAATGTAGTGCATCATGCCTTGAACCCTTTTTAAAAATGGGAATAACTTGTGAGGTTTTCTAACTATCAGGAAGACTTCCAGTAGAAAGATGAGTTTAAAATGATGAAAATGGTTTTACAAGCTCCTCACAGCAAGATACGATTAACTGGGGGTGGACCCCATCAGTGGACCCTGGGAGGGATGGTGGGCACCACGAGGAATCGAAACCCATGACAACCGCCGAGCCAAGGCTTTACACCATTCCACCTTCACCACCAACCTCTGCACCAGGCAAACAAAACCTTCTGGCTGATCTATTTACAACAGGGGAGAAAAACCAGGCGTGGCAAGCACCACAGCCAACCCCTACTTCTCTGAACAATGGTCTCTATCGTGCGCCACTTCCTGCCACACTCGCCAGTGTGATCCAAACTTATGGAAATACGAGTTCACATCTCATGATGACAATCGACAGAGAGTGAAATCGAATGGGCACACTTAGCTATCACTGCCAGTACACATTTGGGTACCCACACTACAAACCTAAAAATAATCAAACCACAAACACTCACCAACTCCATCAGCCGGTCCTTCCCAACAGTTATGTCAAAGATGTACTGGAAAATAGAGCCGGGTCCGATTCGCTTACCCCAGCGGTAGAACTACGGCAGATCACCGGGCCGGCAACAGATGGGTCGGAGTAAGATTGGAACAGGTATTTCAGACCCTTCACCGACACTGATGAACTCCAAATGCAGTTATATTTCAAGGCGCACAATTTATCTTAGCACAGATTTCAAAAATATTATTGGACAGTCATTCATAGGTTCACAAATGGCATTGGTTTCTTGGTGTTGTCACCTCGGAGAACTTCATTGCTCCAAAGCCACTTTGAGGAAATATAAAGTGACTTTTTTGCATTGAACGGGCTCATGGTGTCTAAAAAAGTTGTCTCTTTAACAAAATGACCTTCGATTGCGCATTCAAAGCATCTTAATTGCCAAACGAGGCCTGAAATATTTACTCCGGCGATACCAAGTACCGCCAGTTTTGCCAACTAGGGATATTTGTACTTCTTGCCCATGACTCAGAATAATAAATATTGAATAAACGTTGATTAATATAAATGCATAATATATAACAATAAATATTGATAAATATTGAATAAATATTGAATACATATTTAATTAAATATTGACGATATTGACACAAAAGTAGGATCTTCTCACATGACGTCACATGCCGCCAGTTGTAACTGGACAGCGGAGACGTTTTTAGCGAGAAACATGTCTTGGTATGGCATGCTATACAGGCTGTACGCGTTTCAAAGTTTTGTTATGGTCGACAGGGATTGTTGGTGAGTGGGCGCATACGGACTGCTGAAACTGCTAGTTGTTTTCAGGTATGGACTTAGAGTGGTAGAACTCAACCAAACAATGTTGTTCTTCCTTTTCCCTTCTGGAGTACAAAATATTTCATTTTGTCCAGTCACAATCCTGGAGTACAAAATTTATTGGTATGCATAACACCAACAAACGCCAGTTTTTCCAACACTGCAACAACACTATACCAACATGAAGCTAAAAGAAATAATGTTAGTTGTACATCAAACATCGGAGATCTCCGGCAAAGTCTCGTCTCAGGAATTTTGACTGGGGGTGACTATTGGCGCCTGCGGGTCCACCGTCCTGGCAATCCCCACCCCTCCACCAGTAATGCTAAAACAAGAGGGCACGGTCACTGATTGGGCACCATAACCACGGTTGGCTTTGTACTTTGGAATTCTGGACGTGGAGCCTCACCTCAGCCGGGAGAAGACGAAGCCCTCGACGTCGCCGTCCCTGTCGTGCTGTGCGGCGTCGTCGTCGGTGCCGCCCGTCACCTCGGTGTCATCCTGCGCCTTGTACTCGGTCGACTTGATGGCCAGCTCCACGCCGTAGCCCGACAGCCGCACCTTGGAGCCGACCGAGTGCTGCGGCACGGTGTGACGTCACGCCACGCTCGCTGACGTCACTGGCGCGCAGACAGTGGCGTCCGGTCTGGCGCAGCATCGGCCTCGCAAGGCTGACCTACGCTGGCTCTCTACTGGCCACACACAGGGCTCTGCAATGCTTGATACCCACACGACGTCAGTCTTAGCAAAACATCGTGGATATCAACGGTCTCGATACCGACCGTATTTGCGTCACATCATGGTGAAGATCTAGACAAAGTGACTCTGAAGTGTCACGCAGGGGGTGCAGAGGACAGTGATTGAGGCTGGGGTTGTGAATTGTTAGATGAGCCACGAGGACAATGCCGCTAGTGGATTGACACCGCCGTGTAAAACTCCACACCGACGGTGACCAATGCATTTGCGAGACCGTCAGCATCAAACTGACACACTGAATGAATGATTCACAGACTGACGTACTGGCCGACCGGCTACAAGCACAACAAGCTAACAGCCAAAACACCAGCCAAACTTCTGCAGCCGTCACCCAAGTACACAGCACACGCTGACCTTGATGTAATGTCTGAGCACGTAGTCCACCCTGCCGTCGTCGGCCAGCGTCTTCAGCTGGGCGTGCAGCCGACAGAGCGGCACCGTGCCCAGCTCGCCGTAGAGCACGGCCACCGCCGGCGGCGCGTCCTGCTTGAAGTGGTGGTCGTCGGCGACCGTGTGCGGCTGCGAGGCGGCGGCGGCCGCCGCGTCGGCCAGCGGCGCCAGCAGGCCCTCCGGACAGGCCAGCTCGGCGCCCAGCTGCACGAACGCGGCGCAGTCGGGCGCGTCCAGCGCCGACGCCAGCTGCTGCGACATGGCCACGCGCGGGGAGTGCTGGCGCAGCGCCAGCGACAGCCGCAGCAGGCCCAGCTGCGGCTGGCTGAGGTAGCGGCCGGCCAGCCACAGCAGCTGGCCGTAGCGCTGCTGATCGGTGCCGCCTGCAACGGCCCAGCCGAACACGGGTCAGGTCAAGGTCGGGTCGCACCGCGCCCGAGCTAGCGGCACGCGCTGACAGCTAGTGTGGCGCTGGGCACGGCAGCCAACGTGCAGCACCTTTCGCACCGACACCGACACCAGTCTGCATGATATGCATACATACAACGTACAGATTGTGTGGTGCTGGGGACGGCAGCTAACATGCAGCACATTTGGCACCGACACCGACACCAGTCCGCATGATGTACATGCATACAATGTACAGATAATGTGACGCTGGGGGCGGCAGATAACGTGCTGCACCTCTGGCACCGACACCGACACAGCGTTTGCATGGTGTAACAAATGGCAAGTAAACAAACACGATAGCAAACAACTGTAGCAAATGGCTGTAACATAGAGGAACAAATAATGCACTGTCACGATTTGGTTTGTACTGCATCTGAATTACCATGTTTACTGCCATGTCCATATTGCACTCACACTTCTCCGCCAGGGCACCCAACCCTAAGAAACATTTTGGAGCACTGCCACTCAGATGCAGACAGTTGCAATGACATGTCCAAAATTAGACAATAACCCATCTGAATACACCAAGCCAGTTCGAGACTGAGGTATCCGAGGACGAAGTAGGCCAATCAGTCAAACTTGGTAGTCTAATTGCTAACATTAATAAACATTGGGTTCCACCAACACCACTATTGGCTCCCCATTTGCGCATCTGGTGGTCTCGGATCCAGCCGATTTATTTGATGCAATAGCCTAAGAAATAGTTCAGAAACCCATCGGCAACTGCTGGTAATCGATAGCACGCATGGAAAGGGGTATGAAACAAAGTCACTAGTCGGCTTACCTGCATCAAAATTGTCTGAGCATGTCTGGTCAACAAAATCCCAAAAGTATTCACTGTTTTCTTCATTCAAATACTCGCTCACTTCTTGTACCAGGCGAGTCTGATCCCATTTTGCGTCCAAGTTCGTTGACACATATTTATGTCGTATATTTTCTCCCAAAGCCACGGATGTACAAATCAGAAGGCCAGACCAAAGTACAGCCTGGATCAATTCCATCTCACTGAAACAGAGATATACAATGAGCTACTCATGAATTCCAAGAATATGATGTTAGTATCAGTGAAACCAGAGACTGAGAACCTTCAGAATTACCTGCCATATAATCATATAACTTTCATGAAACAGCAAGAATTTACCCACCCCAGTGTTAAATTATTCATAAAATAGGGTGGAATATACCACTTTCTGAACACTCAATCGACATCCTTCTCCAGGGAAGTATCGACATCCTGCTTCTTGATGCATGCTTATGAAGTCTTTGTGTCTCCTTTCTAAGAGTACCTCGTTTGTAAGTATCATGATCATGCTCTCGATAAGGGATGATGATACATGAACATTTCGCTGTGCAATTTCAGGTAAAGGGATTATCCATAATACGATATGGCATACAGCACCAGTGTATAGAATAGGTTTTTTTCTTGCTGTCCGGAATATAGCTCTTCCTAAATTGTTAATCTCAAAACAACTAATGAAGGTGCAGTCATAAGTACACCATTGGCTCAAATTTGAGTCTGAAAGACATTGAAAGACATGAATGAAAAGGATTTGAAATGACACTAATTACGTGACAAATTTCGACATCCTACTGTTCTCGTTTCGACATCTCACACCTAACGAAAAACTATTATTTTAACACTGACCCACCCCCAACTGTTCGACACAATAGAGTAAAAATTGCATATTGAGTGGGGCTTGAAAACATCCTGCACGTCATACTGAAGTTTGTGTGTGTTCATACCTCATGTTTCTAGATATTTTAACCATTGAGATGTCCTGGAGGTTGAGGTATAAACAATGGGTCACTACATTGCATTGCCATCTATTCATAGGAATTATGCCACAGGATGACTCAACCTCAAGATATTATGAACATGGTTTCAAAAGTTCTAAGCACTATGGATGATGATACTTAATCGAAGACACACAGTGTCAGGTGCCATTTTTGCCCCTCCCCCCCCCCCACCCTATCCCCAACTAGATATTTTTATGGGTAACACCTGAATTGTTAATGCTATTGCCATAACAATTTGCATGCCTTCCATCCTGTAATTTGCACACATTATGTTTAAAATTGTGTCCATGTAAAAGTGAAAACAGATGTGGAAGAATCGTTCACACACAACGTTCTAGAGGATTGTACACATGTGGCAGTGATAAATTATTCGTGGAATAGAGTGGAATATACCACCTACTGAACACTGAAAAGACATCCTTCCCAAAGAAGTGTCAACATCGTGCTTCTTGATATGGGTTTATGAAGTCTCCATGCCTTGCTTCTAACGGTGCCATGTGTGTATCATGCTTATGCTCACCATTGTAGATTATGATGCTTAAGCATCTCGTACTTAATGCTATTTAAGGTAAAGAGATCACCTATGATGTGGTCTGCCATTCACTGCAAGTTGTTGATAGTATGGCATTCTTATCAATGTCATTAATATAAGTATTCCTAAATTAGGTGTCTTATAAAACAAACAAAAATATGCAGATATAAGCATGCTATTGGCTCAAAAATGAGCTTCAAGAACATACATGACATTCTAAACGATATCATTTCCATGGTGAAGTTCGATATCTTACAGGATTTGTTTCGACATCTCACATCTAACGAAATATCAATATTTTAACGCTGAAATTTGGTCACAAACTCCACACTTGTGAGCTTCCATCAGGATGCCCTGCTGCCATGTGGCATCATATGCACCTCCTAGATCACAAAAATGGCTCCGGCATGCTGCTTCAGCCTGATGCTACACACATAGCTGTGTTGGTCTTGGTTCTCTAAATGAAGCTTTCTGACAAAGAAACTTGGCTAGTCTATCTCACTCAGGGCTTCAAACATGTTTTGATATTTACCCTGGCAGCTTGTAAGATCTAGCTGAGATAGGAGCAAGATGATTAGAATGTTAGGAATCATTAATAGTAGTGTTTAAAAAAAGCAAAAGAAAGTTGTGAAAAATAGTATGTTGCCTGTGTGATTTCACTTGGGATATGGTGTACAGGCATGGAGGCCTTACTTAGAAAGGGATATAGGTATGCTAGAAACAGTGCAGCATAAGGCAATTAGGCTCATCAGTGGACTAGCAACTTAGAGTGGGGAGAGGCTTTGTCAACAAGTTTCCATTCAAAGGGTGGTTGATCAATGCAGCCTAGCGATGAAGTGAAGAGCTTCACATTGAATGTGTGAGTAAAAGTGGTGGAAAATTATTTAGGTCCATGAATCTACTTTTGAATTATAAGTTGCACAGTTGAGGATGGTAATTAGGGTGGATGGGGTAAGACTGATGCTAGGACTGAGTGACATCAGTGAGACAGATGCTAGGATCATGCTTATCAATTGAGAATTATGCTAGTAACATGTGTGCATGGCAGTCAACTAAGTACCTTCCTTCAGGTAAGTTGAAGTGATGCTCATGAGACTGGCCAGTCAGTCTGTAAACTATGGCAGACAGCTCAACCAGGTGCACTGAGTGGTGCAAAAAAATGGACACCAAACCCCTGGAGGAAAAGGTTTGCTGGAACACCAACCATTTGGAAAAAGCACACCAAGCATAGTGCAAAAACACCCCTCACCAGCTTGACTATTGTGGTCACACATGCAAGCACAGCTATCAAAATACTGCAATGCATTCAAAACAGTGCAAATTTAAACTGCAATGCAGGCAACTTGACAGCAAAAAATCTTGCATGATAAAACTCAGTTCACTGAGTGCTCCATTGTGATATATTATCAATATTTGTGTTATCATACCAACAATACTTTACATCAATTGGTTGACAGGTATATTTAAAACAGAAACAAGAACACTAAAGTAGCCCATTCCCATCCTTTCCACCTTACACCTAAAATGCAAAATGCTTTCAGTGATAACATGTCTGAAAAAGTATCTTAGTTCCCACTTGTATGATTAAGTAATGCAATAGTCACATATTGACTTTCTTCTTGTGCATTTTCATTTGAATAAATGCCTATATTAATTTAAAAACAGGTGTATATTATGACAAATGTGGTGCCATTTCAGGAGGTAACAAATAATCTAAATCATTTGGTAGCCAAATCTGGTCACAATGAAGGTGATAATCAAAAACTGCTGGTGACAAATGTGGCACAAGGAGTTGATGGCTATGGTCTTTATTGTAAATGTTTTCTCTCATTTCTCTCCTGCATCCTTAACATAGCAGTTCTCACATATGTACAGGTGTGAATGCACACCAGTGCCCACAGGGGAGCACCAACCAGGACCCTTGGGGTGCACAAACTGTGCCAGGTGCATGAAGGTCTCACATGGGATGAGATTGCATCAATATTGATATGCTTTACAATCTGGAGCAATAGGGTCATTGGTGACAATGGTGTCAATAGCTTCTCCAGAATGGGTGGATAGATTGGTTGGGTCCAGTTGTCATATTTTTAGGTTTCAGGTTATGCAGTTTGAAAGTTTGGGGAGCTGACAGGTGTTCAGACTGTTTGGAAAATTTGCATTTCAAGGAAACTTAAATTCTTGGAATTTATGTTTCCAATGCAATGTTTATAAATGTGTTTAACACAGTGTTAATATAATGGTTTCTCATTGGGAGTGAGATGCAATGATAAATTAGTTGTGAAATAGGGTGGAATATATCACTTTCTGAACACTGTATTGACATCCCTTCCAATGGAGTATTGACATCATGTACTGTGATGAGTCTTTATGAAGTCTGAATATCGAATTTCTAACAGTATCTTGTTGAGAAGTATCATGCTTATACTCACCATTGCAGATTGTGGTGCATTAACATCTCCTAACAGAATTCCAGATAAGATAATTGCCTATGGTGTCTGCTATGCAATGTCAGTTGATAAGGATACGTATTTTGTCTGTAATTACCCTGCAAGATGCCTGTATATCATGATTAGTTATGGTGAGCATAAGCATGATACAAACAATACAGTTAGAAACAAAGCATGAATACCTCATAAACACACAACAAGAAGCATGACATTGATACTACTTTGGGAAAGATGCAGATTTAGTGTTCAGAAAGTGGTGTATTCCACCTTATTTCACCAATAATTTATAACTGGGTTAACCTGGCATCACCATTCAATTCTTTTGCAAATGCATACTTTTCAGTTGGCAAGCAAGATAACAACAAAAAGTGGCATGAAGTTGGGTAGGTAGTATAGCATTAAAAATCATGTTCAAGAAGGAAAGAAAACAATCCAGCCTAACCCATCCAAACCTAACCTAACCGGTAATCTTTACCTTTCGGCCGACACATACTGCCAAGGTTAGTGATTTGTAAAGAGGTGTTGCATACAATGTCGCATATATTTCATGACGTCATGGTCGAAAATTTTGCTTCGGAGGATTCTGGTTTTCCGGTTAGGTTAGGTTAGATTATATTATGCTATGATACATTTTGCATATTATGCTGCATTATCTTAGTCTAGGTTAGGTGGTAATCTTTACCGACACCCAACTCCTGTGACGTCACTTCCTTGACTCCTGTGACATCACTGTTCCCCACTGTACACCTCTTTACAAATCACAACCTTGGCAGTATGCGTCGGCCGAAAGGTAATGATTACCACCTAACCTTCCATGTAAGTAAATGTTTCAATAAACAATTTTTCAAAAAAATCCCCCAAAAATTCCACCTTAAAAAAGCTTAACCTAACCTATCCTAATCTGTTTTTGAAGACAAAATCAATTGAACTAATTAGAGCATTGAGACCATTATGTCAACCATCAGGTGTCACTATGGATTGTAATCACAACGGTACCTACTTAGGCCAGTTTGGCATATAGGTATCTAGGTACCTACCTACCTATCAACCTACCTAGATACCTACCTAAACAAAGGATACACTTCCATAAACACTCGCCTAACAAGGCCAAAGCAAAAACCATCCTAGTTTCAGAATTTCCTAAATGCTTACCTCAATCCTGATTATTTAAAAATAATTCCTGTCCCGTCGTTCGACACATATATATCCTTGTGAATAAGCCTGTCTCGCCACCCTTTTACCCGGCGGGTCGAAATATTGCTTGGCGCAGAAGCGCCATTTATGCGAATTCACACCAAACGCGTTCTTGTTCGCTGATAATTTTGTAAGCACACGTCGTAGACAACATGTGTTTTCCATTTGTAAGCGAATGAGCGATCTGTTCAAGGTATGACGAATGAATGACTGAAAGTCCCGAGTTCTTTTTGGCGCTGACAAAATAGTTAGTGAATAGCAGCATGGTGGCGTCCAGTATGGGCAGAGTCCATACAGAGTCCATGGGCAGTACTGGGCAGTAGACAGAGACAGTTTGGACCAACCTACCACAACCACATTCGGCCCGGTTGGATTCTGAATCCATTTTGCGCGCTGATTTCAGAACTGGTTTTGTTTTTGCTCTAGGGTCATTAAAAGTCAAAATGCTTAACTTTTGTCATTCGGCAAAGTATTAACTTGTAATCTATCGAGTAGCAAGAAGGCACATATATTGTGGAATACATAAAAAAACATTGGTAAATCATTATCCATATAACTCAGCAGTTGAACTCCTCCTTCTTGCCCCTGTACTTGTTCCTGTTCCTGGCCTCCTGCCTGTTCCACGTGACCATGTCCTGCTGCCAGGCCCCGCTGGCCATGGTGGCCGCCTCCGTGGTCATCTTCACACCCCTCTCCACTGCAGTGGTGGTGCAGGGCAGTCCTGGCTCCAGGAACTGTTCCAGTTCCTGGTCTGTGTGTTGGAACAGGATGGGAGGAGAGGAGGTCGCCTTCTGCAAGTCCACCAGCTCGGACAACTTGGTGGCCGCCAGGTTGATCTCGGGGTTCCTCACTTTCCTAACAGTCTTCCTCTTGCTCCTCTGCTCCTTCTTCCTCAGCTTCTTGACGATGGCCAAGGCCTGCTCGCTCTCCTCCCTCTCCCTGGAGGCCAGCAGGGAGGCCAGCACTACCTCATGTTGGGCGAAGTAGGCGTTGAACTGGAGGTAGGGCTTCAGCATGTCCACCTCCTCCTTGGTGCAGTAGGTGACGACCCTGGTGACGATGGTGAGCAGGTGGCGGGGACCCTCCAGCAGCAGGTTCCTCTGCCTGATCTCCAGGAAGGAGAGTACGTAGACGTGGATGATGAAGGAGGTCATGCGTCTCTGTGCCTCGCTGGGGGTGGCCGTGCTCATGTACACCCGCAGCTCCCTGCTCTCCGTGTTCTGCCACCGGGCGTTGGTCATTGCACCAGCCCGTGCCCTGGCCCACCTCTCCTGCAGCTGTCCAGACTCCACTGCCCCGGCCATCTCCAACAGATATCTGGTATCATGGTTGAACTCCTTCATGACGGCGGGGTGATGACGTCCAGCAGGGCCCTGATGGTGGGGCTGGGGATGGCCTCGAACTCCTCCACCTGCAGGTCCCACACATTGCCCTGGAGCCTCTTGGCCTCCTCCCCACTACAGGAGGCCGGGCCGGTGGTGGGGCCGGCGTAGTGGATGGACAGGTGGTTGAACACCTTCTCCAGGCTGTGGACGATGCAGTGGATGTGGAGGAGGGGGCAACCCACCAGCCTCTCGAACTCAGCGATGAACCCATGGTTGTAGCCGCCCATCTTGCTGCAACCATCGCTGAAGACCACCTGCAGGCTGGCGATGTTGATGCCCCGCTCCTCCACGAACCCCACCAGGCTGGTGGCCAGGTCCACCCCCTCCCCCCCACCGGGGCCACGTGACCCAGGAACTCCTCGCCGGGGTACCCGATGACAGCACAGTCCTCACTCCTTACAGTGGCAAACCTTTTATGGTTCTTCTCTCCTACACCAACCTCTACTTTGTTGTCATTGATCCTTTCATCCACCATCAGACCTTTAGCCTCAAACCCCCGAAATTTGTCTTTCTTTTGCTCCCTAGACTTCTTCCTTACTCTCTCAACTGTCTTGGAATTGATCACTTTACTCTTATCCCCTGCAGTTATAGTGTTGTCTGCCACTCTGATGGTGTTTGTGACATGAGCCACTGCATCACTGGATATCTTGAACCTATCTGCTGTTTCACCGAGTTTAGCCTCTGCTTCCTTCTGCTTTTTCTTTTTCTGTTTTCTCTTTCTTATTCACCTGGCATTTGTACTCATTGTCATTCACATCCTTTTCTTCATTGTCATCCTCGCTCTCACTGTTCTCCACTGCCACTTCAGACATCATTCTTTTCACATCATCATCACTTCTCCTCTTCCTCTTTTCTGTCTTCTCTTTGTTCTCAGCATTTTTCTTGGCTACTTTTTCTTCCTTCTCTTTAGTTTTCTGCAGCCTGGCGGACTCTATAATGTCTACTCCACCAATACAGCCCTCCCTCCCACGCTTCCTCTGGGCGACCAGAAACTCCTTCTCCATCTCAGGAACGTTGTCATCATCAGCTACATCAAACAGTTCCTCCTCTATATCTTTGAACTTCCTCTTCACTTTGCCATTCTTCTTCTTCCTTCTCTTCCTGTCCATACCAGTCTGGCCCTTGGCTATCTCATCTAGACTCTCTTTCCTCATCTGCCACATCTTCTGCATCTTTTCCTTCACCTTCTTGCTTATTGTAGGGATGTTGGCAGTCTTGTAGACTTCTACA
This sequence comes from Ashinkailepas kermadecensis, assembly GCA_034440615.1. Taxonomy (NCBI): domain Eukaryota; kingdom Metazoa; phylum Arthropoda; class Thecostraca; family Neolepadidae; genus Ashinkailepas; species Ashinkailepas kermadecensis. Next base: position 65,901 of record JAOTOM010004120.1, read on the forward strand.
ACCTTCTCAGTGACCTTCTCAGTGGCGTCCTTGCAATCAATATCCTTCTTCCCTTTCTTCATCCTCTCCTGCTCAGCTTCGAAAGCCAGGGCACTTCCTATCTCTTTATTCAGAGGCAGCTTGTTGATGGACAGGGGCCTCCTGATCCCGAATATCTTGTCAGGTCCAGATCTGAGCTTGGCAGGAGGAGCTTTGCTCCCCTTTGGGCGTCTCATCGTACTGCCAGCTGTCAGCAGTTAGACTGCCCGTCATTGACTGGCCACCGCCACTTCCCCGGTCTGTCGAAGGATTCACTTTTGCTTTCAACTCATGGATTAAACAATACTTCATAGAAGGCGGATTACATATATGACAAAGGGAAGGCTCAAAAGTTAAGCATTTTGATTTATAATGACCCTAGAGCAAACACAAAAACAGTTCTGAAATCAGCGCGCAAAATGGATTCAGAATCCAACCGGGCCGAATGTGGTTGTGGTAGGTTGGTCCAAACTGTCTCTGTCTACTGGGCAGAGTCCATGGGCAGATCATGACATTGATAGTAGCCATCGGAAAAAGTCCAATCAGGGCCGAGAACGTCACATTCGGCGGAAGCTAGCAGCACATTTCGTGACACTTTCGTCATCCTAAAGCCATCCAGGGTGTATGGAGGTATTAACTGCGATATCACAAAAAATGGTCTACAACACAGAGGAGCAGGGTGACGAGAGCAAAGCCTAATGACACGAGTGACAAGAGGTAGATCTAGCTCTCGTCACTCGTGTCATGCGGCTTTGCGCGATATCCATGTGAGGCCTTTTCTTCGGTGTTGCCAAGATGAAGAGGTAGATGGACAATGTATGCAGCATGGTGGAATGTTAATGGGTTTTTCTTCTCCCAAGCGAACCAGGTGCACAAAACTGGAATTAGGTTTGATCAATGGCTGGGAGCCAGTTGCACTGGTGAATCCAGGGGGCATCATGGCCATAGGTGTTGTTTTATGATTTTGTTTTTTGGGGGAGGGGGCAAAGTGCTACAGGATTGATGTAGGTATAAGATATGGCTGTTTCGCATGCGCACCGAAGGAGGATGGCAGAATCCGCCCCCTTCTGTAAAAAAAAAAAAATCTCACAAACTGGCGGCGATATTGTAATGCAACCTTGTGACATTTTCTAATCGATAAGCGCATCCTATGCAACACATAATCGAAATCATCAAATATAGGAATTACGGGGTGCCAAATCGACCGACCTGGCGGTGGTTGGCAAGCGTTTGAGGTCACAAAGGCTTCGTCGGTGCGGTGTAGCGGCGGTGCAGCCGATCACGACCTTATTTGACCTTAAAATCCTAGTGTTGTGAAATCTGTAGGTCATGACATCCGTAATCTACCCTCCAAATTGTGTGCTTATAGCTTCAGTAGAATCCGAAATCTTAGGGGCATGGGCGAATCTTCCCTCCTTTGCGTGTTATGTGAGAGGCCTTCCGGCGCTCGTGTTGATCGACCCTGTCCTCAATTATGTTGTATGCTAAATTTAGAACACTTAATATGTTGGTAGGAAAAATTTGCAATTGATGTGATGCTCAAGATAAAGATAAAGTTACAACCACACGTTCAGAAGACCAGGTTATTACTCAAGTGGCATAACATTGTCCGACTCAATTGTAAGGCCGACAAAAGAACAGCGAATGCAATTTTCGAAACGTTCCGTTCTATCATTGTGCAAGAATTCCCCAGCCACGTTTCTTCTGTTGCTCATATATCAACGAATAATCTACGAGCCCAACCACAACCACGAGCGTGATGGCGAACGATTAATATATTAGTTATATTAATATTTGTGAGCAAGACACACAGAAACACACGCAGGTCGGGAATCATGGCCCCGGTCATACCAACATGCGTTACACAGACTGAGACAGCGGAGAGGACTGGGTTCGGACATTCAATATAAAATGTGAACTTATTATGCAACTTTTTAATCGACTTAAGGTCATATTTAGGTGTTGTGTCTTGATGGTGAAAATAATGGCAATATTTAATCCTTATCAAGTGCAGTAGCCAACTAAATCTCCCTAGCGCACCGTCTTCACATCAGTTCATCTCATACCAATATCACCTGAAAAGAAGCCGAGTTCAATATATCCTCAAAATCCGAGCAAGCAAGACCAAGTGGGTTTTAGCATTTGTATCACTGTATTTGCTTGGGACGCTCGCTCACTCTGTCTGAACAGTCAGTGTAAGCTTGTACGGTGAACACTGCCTGGGAAACGTCTGTGGACGAACACGTGCTAAGTATGGCTATATCGGGCATGTAAATCAAATCAGACCATTTCTGACCTTCACAATCTACTGACTTGTCATGAAAATATGAAGGTGTGATGGCTGTTGCAAAATTCCCTGATGAAGAAAATAATACATCGCATCTGACCTAGATAATCTGGGGGCACATAATACACAACTCAAAAGTATTTAGGAACGACACCGTCATTTGCCATCTGCCGCGGTCTCCCACCAACAGCCAGATTGCAACACCAAGATATACAAATGCATGTGTATTTGTATCCATATCACATGTGTATGTGATATCACATGTGTATCCATATCACAACTTTGTAACTGATCATATTATACCCCTATAATCTCAACCGCGTTACCAGTACCAGTACCCTACTAGTAAGGGTATGTATGGAGTGGATTGAAGCATCCGTCGTGAGCGATGTAAAGGGATCTCGATCCATGTCTTGTAACGTTTCTAAACTCAAGTAGGAGAACAAATGCTTCCGATATTGAATTGGGCTCCTCGTCACGAGCGTGAAACGAGAACCTTGCGGATGCACACTTGCTGCCTGTATTATCACAGACGCACACTTGCTACGTAGACTATCAATCTTGAAGTCGTACTGAGGATGTGAGATTACGCAACCATCTAGGAAAAAGCCGGTACACAAGGGCAGGGGAAAAGGTAATGCTGGGAACAAAACCTGGTCACATACGAGCACGTGTGGTTTCTGCAAACGAGAAGGCCGGAATAACAGCAGGTAAATACAGTGCATGGCATCAAATGTGCACCATTCTCTGTCTGGATGTCTGATTCGCTGGTATCACGGAATAAAGATGGTTTTAATTTATCGCGCGCTAAAAGCACTGCATGCATATTATTTTTCGTTTTCTGTGCTGTCTTGCTATCTCTGTAGCTGTTCTAAGAAGTATCCATTTCTGATGTCTCTCCGTCTTATATGTCCTATATATATAATATGGTAAAATACGTACGCGTCGTCACTCCCCAAGAAGATACGTGCCTGCAAAATAGGAAAAGTAGTCATTATTGTTCAAGCCACGTATAATATAAAAGAAGGTACTTTATCACACATGTAGCCGAAAATACATCGGAAAATAATTATTCCCCATTATGAAGATTGAGCATCGGGCGATCGGTCATACACCATGTTGTAGCCCCGGGAAAAAGACGAGGATGTGCAAAAAACAATCGTCAAAACCCAACATTTAACGTCCGCGGCACGACAGCCCTGCAAGCACCGAGGACTCCTGCCAGGGGCTGATTCAGGAATTGTTATATGGGCATTTGCCTGAATGGGCGGCGACATTTCTTCTGATAGGCGCTACTGCGAAAGTACTTGGAGGTAGGGGCGGATACAGGGGTGGCATTGAAGGCATCTGGCCCCATGGAAATTGGCGCCCATTCGGCCGGGAAAATGTTCCACTCCGGGGAAAGCTTGAGTGCATCCGCATCGAATTTTTCAGCCAGAGGTGCCCATCTCACAGGAAAGGGCGTTCTTGCAGTGTGCTCGAGTGCATCCTCCTCTAATTATTCAGCAAGAGACGCTTCTTGGAAGGAAAAGGCCCATTCAGTGTGTTTCAGTGATCTCCCTCGAATTTTTCAGCCAGAGGCGCACCTTGAAAGGTAAAGGCGCCCCTCTGGAAAGGCCCGAGTGCACCCGACCCGCCAAGTTTTTCAGCTAGAGGCGCTCCTCCAGAAACCAAGTTACCTCATGACAATTTCTGAGCCCGCTCCTGCCTGGAGGGGTGTCTTTTCCTTCCGAGGGGAGCCTCTGGCCGAAAAATTCGACAGGGGTCTATTCGAGCGCACTGCAGGGGCCCCTTTTTCTCTCGGAGGGGCGCTTCTGAATAAAACAATTATAGGGGGTTCACCCGAGCCCGGATGGGCGCCTTTCCCGGCCGGGGGAACGGCCACCTTCCATGGGGGAGAGGCACATGCCCCCGGCCTTTCCCCGGCCGGGGGAACGGCCACCTTCCATGGGAGAGAGGCACATGCCCCCCCCGGCCTTTCCCCGGCCGGAGGAACGGCCACCTTCCATTGGAGAGAGGAACATGCCCCCACTCCCCCCCCACCCCCTATATCTGCCCTTGACTCCTGCATCTTCAAGCCAGCAGCTGGACGCGTTCAGGTTATCACAGTTTTCTCCTTTCTCCGGAAAAGACAGCCGACGCAGACGGGCTGTGTGTTTTGGATGGCTGGAATCAAAGAAGACCACCAAGTTCGACCTGCTGGTGGCAAGCCTTTCTGTGTCGATCACCGCGCAGATGCGGATCGATATTATCACGGCCTAGACGCCTAGTTTCGTGGCATTTATTGACGCCCTGAGGCGTAGGTTAACGCAATCGCGAGCGGCCCTCATAGAAGCCCTATTTCCCCGCCAGCAGCTCGGAGACCAGATGCCGTTCCAGCTGCTCCTGCGGATGCACTCAGAACTGGGTACATCAGGAGATGCCCCACATGTCCGTGAGCTGTTGAAGACTATTTCTTTAAGGACTGTCGCAAGCAGCTTGAGCAGCATTATCACTGCCGTCAGAGGAAGCTTTTCTGGGCAAACTGGCCACTGCAGCTGACAGATTCTTGGAAGCCTCCGCTTCAGGCCTGGTGTCAGCAATGGCGGCAGGATATTCAGCAGCGCAGACGGTGCCAGTCGGCTCAGTGTCTCCGGACACCAGTGCGCTGGCCACACTACAGGGTATAGTAACGACGTTAACGGTGGCGGTCAGTCGCCTGGAAACAACCGTCCTGAGTGACAGGTCACCAGAGTGATCGGGCGGACGTCACTAGTCCCATGGCCATCGGCGGAACCATCGGCGGGACCATCGGCGTGATCATCGGCGGGGCCATCGGTGGAATCATTGACGGGGTCCAGCAGTTTTATGCCCGTAGTTTTATGTTTTTGCTGCATGTCCATTTCCATTTCATATTGGAGGAGGAGGAATGCATTATTGGAGGGGCAAAATTGAACATTGGGGGAGCATATGCCCCTCCAAAAGTATACAAAACAGCACCCCAACGCCATATCTTAGCCATGTCCCCCAAGCTGCCTGTTCGGCGAGGAAAGCGTGGCGCAGTTCGGCAGTGAAGACTGCAACCAGTGGTCTGCCATGGAGCTCTCTAAGCGACAACATGAAAAGGCAAATGCAAAGCTGGTGGCGATGCAGGGCACGGCGATAGGCGTGCTGAAGCAGCTACTGGAATCAGCTACTGAAGTGGCTAAAATACACTAGATGAAAGGATAAATTTTTAGATTTTCACCACGCAAAACCTTAAATTTTCGGCTCGCTTCGCGGGCCGGAGGCTTTATCTGTGTTAAAATGTTGCTTTTTGGTCGAGCCCCCTTAGGGAAATCCTGGCTGCGCCACTGCTAAGCATACAAGGTTGGGTCATGAACAGCAGTGGAGGAATCCTGAAAAAAAATGGAGTGCTAAATGTAATGGCTGTCGACAAGAAACATGTGATGGCCCGATGCGGCACTTTCAGCGATGGCCCCTTGCGGGCTTTCATTAATTAATTCATTCATTATGACAAACGCCAGCATAAAACCTCTTTGGTCTACACTATTTTACGAGTGCACAGCGATGCGTGCTCATCCACTGTTTGGACCTAATCGTATTATCCATGTCATCATCTGGGGCTGAATCACCTTCGCTCTCTTCTGATTTTTCCGCGAGGATAATCCTCAGAAATTGAATTACCCCGTCTTCACCCCGTCTCCGTCTTCCTCACAGTTGTGCATCATGCAGTCACGGTTTTACGTGCCACATACAGCGTGATCGAGGTGACGGTGTTTGAGACCGGGAAGGCCGAGAGCGGATATGAGCAGTTTTGGGTTTCGATGAGTGCACATGCACACCGAGTGCGTTCCACTGCTGCCTGCCATGAGACGCAATGCTTCGGACGAAGGGCAGCAAAGGTTAAGAATCCGGTGCGAGGGTTTTCAGGGTTCTGCTTATATAGATCATTCATATATCTTGCACAAGTTTCCCAAAATAAGCCTTTTCTGAACTCCACTTTTGGTTCCATCAACCTGTCGCACCGTGACCCAGTCGAATGGTTTCTCGGCCATCAGAATACGATTGTTATGGTGCGGATGATTCTTTCTCCTTGTAAGTCATCGTAAGGTATAACTCATAAATTATCTACTACCACAATTTGAAGACATTTTGTAATTTCCTTTTACCCTTTGACCTCATGAGTTCGAATACTTCTGCAACACAATGCTCAGGATCAGATAACGAACATTCACATCCCATCACGTACCTCGAACGTCAAAGGGGTATTTCAGAAGTGCATCATTCTAAACATAACAGGTCACGATAAACTGGCGCAGAAACAACCATGAATGCCTAAGTTAGAACGGATATGTAGAGTTTTAGGGGGAAAACCCTGTTTTTTTTAAATTTTGTACTTAGAAAGATACAACATCGAACTTCGTTTATGCACTTTTTAAATCGCGCTGTTTGTCCCGAAAGTTAAAGTAGGTCACGTGACCTTAGGTCACAATGTCACGATTTAACATATCCCGGAAAAAGAAAATTTCGAAATAACCAAAACATGCAGTGGATTATTGTGAGTTCACGGATATATGCTTTTGTACAATTCAGATTGCTCTTAATTGAGTTAAAAACCTCAAAAGACACACTTGTTAGGTGACATCTCAAAAGTGCCCGAGGCTACAACTCCTTGACCGTTGACCTGATCTTTTTAAAATGGCACAGCTAGATTCGGCGCATCAGATAACCTCACGCAATTATTTGTATCAAAATATACAATATTCGGATTTATTTTGGCCCTTTCACTTGTTGATTTGTCGTGGAATTGGCCCGGTAGGTACCTATTGGCAACCTACATGGCTGGACCAGTGCTTTTCACTGCAAGTGACTGTAAAATACTTCAATATGAAAAGAAGCAGGAAGACACAGGGGCGCGTCAAAAAGCCTGGCTTGTGGGCCGAATAAATCAATCCGATTTCTAAAAAAACACTAAGCAGATTTGAACAGCTAATAGTTGTCGTATTTGCTTAAGACAATATTTCGGACACGAAATGTCCTTAGATTTAGATAAAATGCATTTTAATGCAACATTTTGGCCAGAATCAGCCTCTCGCAATGGGGGAATGGCTTCGCTGACCCCGTCCCCTTGGATCCGCCAGTGGGAAGACACGTACCCAGGAAGCGACAATGCGACGGTTGTCACATCGGAAGCATGGTGGCGCCGTGGTGAGGGGCCATCGTGAGTAGCACACAATGGGCCCGTGAAAGAGCTGGACGTGGGCAGCCAGCACTGGCCCCATTTGGACAGTACCCGCAGATTCTGTGCAGAATGTCACATGGAAAGGACGATGGCCCCGTAAAACGGACCACCGCGGGTAGCCTGCATTGATAGCGCATCTATGCACACACAAAGCACGAAGTATTAAACACTATCGAGGACGTGATGGCTCCAGTCATATATTGGTCACAGTAAACCACAGGAATCACGAGGCAATGGTCCGTCCATTCCATGCGAAGGTAGTTTGGCTTTCAGAGAGGTTCATGATCTTAACATAGAATTCGTCAGGGCCTTCGCCGTGACATTCGCGGGCGCCATTAGTCAGTGGAAACAGGATTTCATGCAGCTTAGCGGCAGCCGTTAGCTGCCGTCTCGTCGGGAAGCAATCCTTTAGTTGGAAGTAACTGTCGGCTGCCAGCGGCAAGGCCGCGGCCAGGCGCCTGACCAGACGGAATTGTTGCGGCAGCCTGGCCAACGCTTTGCGAAACATGATGGTTTGAACCGTAATTCTCGCGCCCAGCACCAGGCTGTCACACATGGCAGTCCACGTGTCAACATCTCGGTCTCGTCAAGAGCCGACAGCTCGACGCGCACGAACGCGCTCTGGTGTGCAATGGCGACGTGCTGTTCGTCCAGCATTGTTCACGTGCCGTAGTCACCACTTGCAGGCACGGCACTACACAGCTGCGCACGTGATACGAAAGTTTGCACAGGCACCAGCACATAGATTCAGATCTCGGACTCCAGTAGTCAGAACCCACCTGACAACTGTGACAACCGCAGCCACGCTGCCTAGCACTCAATATTTTCCTTAGCAGGGGTGAAATGCCATCCGCTGGATAAATCAATTACCAAGCTTATGGTACACTTTGATAATTGTACCACGTGTTTAGTCGTTGTCTTTTGTAGGCAAGTTCGTTTCGCCTGGCAGTGATAGTCTAGGGATTGTCTCGCTTGTACGATAACTGGTTCCCAAATCCAACAAGTCTGCAAGTCCAACAGCCGTTAATGCCCTTGTATTGACCGTGCTGATAATTAAGCAATATGGCGGCAACTTGTGCAATGGTTTCAACAGCAATGGCACCGACACGTAACGTTTCCAAATCCGTGCCTCAAAGTGTCTAAGCATCCGTGCCACTGGCGTGTCATGTCCACACCTTACCCCAGGCCTTCGGTGCAGAATCTGAGTGGGCTGCCCGAATTGGACCAGTGCGGGCCGCGGGTCCATCATGCTTCCGACGTGACTTTCAGTCACATCGGATCTCCACAGATATCCATACAGGATCTGCGTGGGCTGCCCGCGTCGGGCCCTCGTTTCAGTCCGCGTAGCGCCATCGCTGGCCCATCGGTTGTAGTTCGCTGGGTTCCTTGCATAATCCAGCTACATGTCACAGTATTACATGGCTTAGGTATGCTGCATGGGACACAAATGCGCAACCCCACCTCCCCAGGGTTGGAAAAATGACTTCGTCCTGGATGTTTGTCATCGACAACATTATCCTGCTGAGAAATTATCCATGCAATAGGTAATATCGAACAAGACAAAAGTGTCTTTTTGTCAGAAGATGAATTGAGTTGTTTGAAAATGGCTAAGCTTAATATCGTTTGATAAGCACGCCCAAGACTGACTACGAAGTACAGAAGTGAGCTCTTGATATCAGAAAGGACAAAAATTATCCTCTGCGACTTCGAATGGCCACAAATTGTCCTCTCCAAGTTAAGCATTCCAAAACATAAAGCCAACCATTTTCCCCTCCATTATTGGTGGCTTGAGATAATATTTAATCCTCGTTATTTCAGTATTGCGTGGCAAGGAACTGCATGAAGTATGCTTCCCTCAACTTTTGAACATGCTGATCAGTATTTGTATTGCCCTACTGGTCTGATGGTTCATGCCAGGGGCGGTTCTGATCTTGGCGAGTGGTGATAGTTTGTCCCCATCAACCCTACTCCGCTCCTGCCTCCTGTCGAACTCTGACTTCGACCACGTTATATTGTTGTCTGGGAACTATTTTCTTTTTTTCTTTTTGCCACATGCAAAAACAAATTATGCAGGGCACGGGATTATCAGGCCGATATCTTTTTTTTTTTTTTTATATTAAATTCCCTACCCATTAATAGGTAGGCAGGAGTGCCTACCTATTAATGTTGATATTAATCTTGATTAATGGCAAGAGTGTTAATGGGGAAATAATATAAAATATATAATCTTGCACATGCATCTCTTAAACTATTACTACACTAAGGAGAAAAGACGAACCAAGTATGAAGAAAGAAGAAAGAAAAGAAAACATGATATTTGGACGAAAATATCCGAATAAGACAAGCAGATTACCGTGCATAGCACATCATTATCACTGACATTCATTACAAAAGTTCATATTTTCTATTAATGTACTGCCTGATGTGTTTTTTTCCCAAAATGATTTTATTCCTAGGTACATCTTCAATCCTATGGAAGTGAGAGCAGATTATTTTATTCCAGGCTTTTGGTGCAATAAAGGGTAATGAAAACATCCTGTAATTGATATCAGAAAAGGAAGTCAGAAAAGGGTATTTGAAAGTATTGTCTGACTCTGAGGCCACCATGTTGATGAAGTTGAAACATATCAGAAAGAGGTGCTGGTAATGAGTGATTTAGAAAACCTAGCATGATGTAAATACATTGTTCATCAACTATGTCCATAAACTTAAGAACTCTATGTTTGATAAACAATTCATTTGTATGGTATAAGTAAGGTTTCTTGTCAACAATCCTAATAACACGCTTCTGCAACTTCATAATCTTGTCGAGCTTAGAGTGGTACGTACTTCCCCAGACAATAGCACAGTAATTTAGATATGGCAGTATTAAATAATTATACAGAAGAAGCAATTCACAAGTTGATAGAAAGTGCCTAGATTTGCCTATAATTCCAATATTCCTGCTAATTTTTGAAGAAATGACATTGATATGGCTTTTCCACGTCATGTCTTCATCGTTAAATACACCTACATATTTTATACAGCTATGCCTTGTAATATTAGAAGCGTTTATTTTAACATGAAGGTCATCACATGGTTTCCTGGAAAAAAAATTGATATCCAGTCTTATCAGCATTAATAGATAATCTATTGGTATGAAACCATGTAATGATTTTGGGTATTACATAATTTGTAATTCAAAATGATAATTAGCTGTAATAGTTATGGCAGTATCGTCTGCAAATAGGTAACAGCTAGCCAAATTGGAAACATTGCAGATATCGTTAATGTATAGAAGAAATAGCAGAGGTCCAAGAATCGAACCCTGAGGAACACCTATTGTGATATTTCATGGTTGGGAGAGGATGTCATGTATCTTGAGAGCACCTCTGCATTCAGATCACTTTATATATATATATATATATATATATATATATATATATATATATATATATATATATATATATATATATATATATATATATATATATATATATATATATATATATATATATATATATATATATTTATATATATATGCACATATATATCGTTATATATATATATATATATATATATATATATATATATATATATATATATATATATATATATATATAGTTTCACTCAAACGCTATCACCTAGCTCGTTCGTTATTGAACGGCAGCCGACGGAAACAACAAAAGATATTTGGCATAATTTAACTATCACGCCACACTAGGTGCAAGTGACCTATATTATTTAAATGTTTAGACATGTAAATGAATTTAAACATATTGGTTCACCATGCCAAGGCCAGTTATCAAGATGTTTTTTTCTTCTTAAATTAGGTACCTACTGCTATTTCTGAGGCTTATGCCAGTTCTTCCACCACCCGTTTCCCCTCGCTGCAGCTTTGGCTTCGGCAGCGAATTCATTCTTTATCCTGTTTTGGTTCCAATGGCAAGGTGAAACATTTTTTTTCAGAAGGTGGTCCAAATGATGAGGTTTCTCATCATCTAGAAGCATCGCAGAAAAAGGAACAGGTCAATGGCTTATGCCATAATGAACATGTGGATAAGAAAAGCTGTGAATAGGTGGTAACTAAACAGAATTTGTAGAAATGGGCTTAAAAACTCAAAACCTAAAACTCTTTCCGGGACCATGAAAAATTGAGCTGGGAAGCTAAAAAATTTCGTCAAGTCCCAAAAAATTAGCGTTGTATGACCTCATTATTTCCGGCGGGGCAACAAACTCACACCGGGTTCTCCAAAATCGCGTCGAGGCCCGACAAAATCGCATCAGGGACCCTAAATAAATACAGCGGGAACCTTTAAAGCACTGTCGCATTTCCGCCGACCCTACCGGTGTGTTTTGAAGAGCCCCGATTACGTTTTCGGTCTTCCGGTGTGCTTTTATAAAGCACACCGGTAGACCGAAAACGTATCGGGTCCTTCAAAACACACCGGTCGGGACGGCGGAAAAAACGACATGGCTTTAAAGTAGGCACCGAGCCCCTACATTAACACACAAGGATTCCTCAGAGGCGCACCGGAGATCCTCAAAAACACTGGAGGATCTCAAAACGTGCCGAGGGCCACAAAGCATACCGGGGCCGTAAACAGCATGAGGGCCTCAAAGCAGGCTGGAGCCAGCAAAAAGCGGGTTGCTCTTACCAAGACGCGGGGCAATAAATACACATTCTTGAAAACGAACCAGTCCCTAAAAAACATGGTGTCCACAAAAAGCAACAACACCCTGAAAAGCCCCCGGATCTCAAACACGTTCCGGGCCTTTCAAATGCGCTGATACACTAAGGCACATCAGTAGACAAAAACACAATGGGCCCTAGGAAAACATCGAACCAGTGAAACGGCTCGGTTCGGTGGCTAATCCGAGAGCATGTAAAGAAATGGATGAGGTACATCATAGCTCAAGATGGTATTCACATTTCTTTTCCACCAGAACTTTTGATAAGAAGATAAATAATCATGGAATTAAAGTGAACAAATTTTCCCAGCGAATTCCATAGGAAGCATTTATGACGTCAATAATGGCACAATACCATTATATAGCAACAGGGTGTTGTTGTTTTGTTTTTTTTAATACTTTTGAGGGACAAGTGCCCCCTGAATGTTCGTTTTGCCCCCCTCCCCCCAAATAATTTCAACTGTTAACATAGGGCCCTACGGAGTGGAGCGTGACCCCAATATATTTGGGTCTGCCCATTACCTTCACGAGTTTTGCCCCCACTCCCCCACCCCCCAATATTTTTTTCTTCAGAAATCAACACCCATGTATGGCAGTAATTAGCAAAACGGAGTGCATGTAGCACAAATCACGAAATCACACGAAGAGTTGATAATTTTCCGAATACGCAATGCGGGTGTGTACGTGCATGAACGTTGGTGTAATGGCAACATGACGTTTTAGACTGAAATGACTCAACTTTAAAATATTTTACCTTTTGAGTGGTATGTGCAAGCGCATTTTAAGCCGTGTGAAAAGTCTTATCAAGGGATGCAAAAAAAATTATGGACGTGCGCTGACTTTATGATGGCGACGGGGTGATATTGAAAGAGATGCAAAAATTTACATTTTACATTTATATGTGATTTGTGCAGGCACAATTTTAGCAGTGTGAGAAATGTTATCAGGGGATACAAGAAAAGCCTTTGAACAGTTAGCATATAGTTCAAATCCGGCGGCTTGGAAACGATGGTGGTCTATCGGGCCCCTTCCACATAAAAATTAAGTTGTCACTAATTATCTAAGCACAACATAAAAATGAGCACCTTCCAAGATATTCGACCTACTACCTACAACCTACAACCTACTCGACATTCGGTTATATTTTAGCAAATGGTGTAGATAGCCCCCTCCAAACCCACTCCCCTTCCCTGCCCTTTCCGGACGCAAATCTTAGGCACGCCACTGGCTGAGAAGCACCGAGCCTTGAGAACTTTAGCATTTGTGTTGATGAGGTCACATGCAAATGCACCACATAGGAACCACAAGGCGCATGCAAAAGCATCGCCAAAAATTTTCCCAAGCTATTGGGAAAACTTCGCCAGTAGGTGAACGCATAACTTGCAAATTGCCGGTGTCTTAAAATAAAGTGACACAAACCAAATATCTTTCATATGGAGGGTAGCTATAGGCTTTTTGTACTTACACTGACAAAGATTATGTGTGCACTTTTGCACAATAGTCTGGAAAAAGTGTCCTTTTATTCCACCTAAATCACCCTGTTCTGCAATTTCGGATTAACTTTTGTCGATCCCCCCAGGGAAAAATTTAAAAAAACTTCATCGCTAGGTGATACTCTTCCAGATATCCCTATAGACACACATGTTGCATTTATAAAATCTAGGTGGTGTCCAAGCACCATCTGTTCACAATGAGACTCCGTCCATGGTCCACAGCCGGCTGACTACACCGGCTGGTTGTGCCACTGACTATGACTATCCGCCACTTCCCGGGAATCAGATTCACCGAACAGCGGAGCCTTGCGAGGCTTCAGCGTTCGCGGAATCTGGTCACGGTGAGTAGCTGAAAGGGCAAACTGCGTCTCGGTTTAGTCGCGACGCTCTCTCCACGCTCGTCGACCTGTGGCCCAATTGTTCGGCGGCTCTCGAGCTCCGGAATTGGGCCAATTCCACGAACGGGTCGATGCCATTCGATGACGCACGCATCACGCCAGCCATTCAGCGTCGGCCCCGTCTGTGACGTCATCGCCACGACGAGCGCCGAGTGGTCGTTCACGCAAGCCGGTGGCGTCACCTGTCCGCTTGACGTCATCGGTTAAAGATAGCGGCGCGCGCAGTCGGCCGCGCGGCGACGTGTATATGGACGGGCGGCCGCCATGTTGGGTGAGTCACGGGCCGGCAGCGGGCGCCGCCGCACGGGCAGCGGAAGTGCCAGGCGGGTCCGAGAATTGCGCAACTGAGTAGTGCTGGAGCCGACCGGAACGGAGGGCGTCGCGATGCGGCTTCCCAGAGCGCGTGCGGCGAGCGGCGAGTGCGCAGTGGACGGGGCCGGTGGAGGCGGCGCGCGGGTGTTGACACCGCTGAGCGGCAACAGCGGCGAGCTGTTGCCGCCGTTCGCACCGGTGGACTCGCTCAACTCTGGCGTGACGCGCACCACGCCCACGCTGACGCCGACCACGCTGCGTAACATCGAGGAGACGTTCATGGCGTTCGACGGCGGCCTGGTGGCGCCGCCCGTGTCGCACCAGCACCAGGCCGGCTTCGTGACACCGCAGGTGGCGGCCGGCAGCGGCGAGCTGCAGCCATGGCTGCGGCGCGCCGCCACGCCGACGCCGCCGTCGTCGCAGGAGCCGTCGCCGCGCGCCGTGCCGCAGCAGGCGGCCGGCCACACGCGCGGCGGCCGCCGGCCCAAGGACGACGAGCAGGTGTCGCCCGAGGAGGACCAGCGGCGGCGCGTGCGGCGCGAGCGCAACAAACAGGCGGCGGCGCGCTGCCGCCGCCGCCGCATGGACCTCACCAACACGCTGCAGAACGAGACCGAGGACCTGGAGGACGAGCGGTCCAGTCTGGAGCGCGAGATCCAGCTGCTGACGGCGCAGAAAGAGGAGCTGAGGTTCCTGCTGGACGCGCACCGGCCGTGCTGCAAGCTCGGCAGGGACAAGGAGAACGCGCAGAGCGCCCTCAAGCGGCGCGTCATCGTCAAGCAGGAGCCGCTGCGGCAGCCGGAGGAGGCGCCGCTGCGGCGGCCCGAGGACGAGCTGGCGCGGCGGCAGGACGAGCTGGCGGCGCCGCCGCTGGCCAAGCAGACGCGTCCCACCACGCTGTCGGTGGCGCCGTTCGCCGCCAGCACCAACATGCACAAGGACGTGGCCATCAGCACGCCGTCGCAGGGGCTGGGCCTCAACTTCGACTCGCTGATGCAGGGCGGCACGGGCCTGACGCCCATCAGCGGCGCGGCGCTGCCGCCGCTCGCCATGCCGGCCGGTTCCACAGCGGCGCTGGTCACGCCCGTGGTGGGCGCCCTGGCGGACGGCGGCAGGCGTGCCGACATGCTCAGCCCCGGCGTCAAGGAGCTCGTGTCGCTCTGAGGCGGCGCCGCGGCCCCGCTCCTCGCCGGGGAAGCCCCGGCGCCGGGAGCGCGCGACTGTCCCGCCTCCGCGGAGACTGAGAGGTGACTGAGTGCGTCTGCGCCGGACTGCCGGCGTTTGCGGAGTTTGGAGTGCCGGTGGAGTGACGATCGGAGTTTAAGGGAGTGACGCAGTGGCATACTGCTGCTACAGACCGCATGTTCTATGTCAGTAGGCAGCAGAGGGAGAGCCTTGGTCACCGGTGACTAGCCGGACGTCATTCTCTGCGTGTCGGTGCCGTGCGAATAGTTGGCAGTGCCGTTTTGTTTCATGAAGATGGAAATTGCTTGGACTGCTGCTATGTTACGTTCGTGTGCGAGCATGGTGTGATACATTTAACATGCGTGCCGATGCTTATATTACATATATTTATTTGCCCCTGTAGTTACGTCTGTCCATGTTGGACACGACCGAATGCAATATATACGGCACATGTATGTATATTCCGTGTTCACCGACCGTGTCGCCACCAGTCACATCCATTATCATTTGAAACAAAGAACAATTACTTGGCAGTTGCGTTTGTGGCGATTGTGCCCGACTGCGCGACTCGGCTTTGCGATGGAGGAAACTGACTGGATTTCCGGGGATTTGTGTATGTGAATGCCTCGCAAGGCTGGGAAAACACTGGAAGTTCATTATTTCAAGCTGCGGGATTGGCTTAAAATGTTTCTGGTCGCCATTGTTCTGAGAATGTCCGCTTAACAAAAAATGGTCCTTGCAAACCGGAGACTATGCAGATGTATCATGCAAACATGAAATGATAACTACAAATTGTAAGATGCTGCAAATTTAGGTTCAAACGCTTCTCACACATAGGTGAAGCTCCTGAAAATTATTGGGAGGGAACCTACATGGGGGTAATGGACGGGCCCAAACCGATTGTGGGGGTAACGTACTACATAGGGTCCCATACTAAAATTTAAATTATGGCGAGGACACAGCCGACATTGGGGTGGGGAGGGGGTGCAAGTGCCCTCCCAAAAGAATACAAAGCTAAACCTCTGTTCTCACATCGTTTTTTCTTGTGGAAACAACGTGGGCCAGTAAGAAAACATCTTATCCCCAAAAGCGGATCCAGGAGGCTAGCCCGATCATGCCACCCAAACCTGGCAAGGGGACCCAGATATGCTATTCCCCCCTCCACCAACCGACCGACATTCAAATATATCCTATATATATATATATACATGATTTATGGTTTCGCGTGGAAAGAACCTCAAAATATATCGTTTCATTAAATGTGTTTGTAGTGCTAAAGTGGGCGCCCCTACCCCGCCCTTCGCTGCGCCTCTCCCCCCAGCCTCCCCAGCCTCCCTATTCAGTGATCGTAGTCTTCGTTAGCTACGAGGCAGGGCGGTAAATGTCCAGCGTGAACCGCATGCTCGTCGTAGGGCCACAGGTGACAAGAGTTCCATCACGACTTATCATTCCATCGCCCACCACAGCTTAAATTCCCTGAAGCCACACAGATCCGCGTGATGGTGGCCGGCGCACTCAGGGCACAGCAGCTCGCCGAGCCAAAGCCAAGCCAGAATGGTGTGTCAAGCTCCGACGTCTGCCTCATATGCGGCTCACATGGGCCTGGTGGAACTGCCTGCAGTCGTGCGTTAGTCTGGACTGTGTGAGGGCGTGCAGACTGTGCTCTCACTTCAAATTGCGGTCGGCGCACGCCTGTATTTGTTCTTAAAGTATTAACTTTCCGCTTGCACCCCTATCTGACTGCTTTTCCCTTGATAAACCCTTCTATCTATCTTGTCCCTATTCTCTCTCTCTCTCTCTCTCTCTCTCTCTCTCTCTCTCTCTCTCTCTCTCTCTCTCTCTCTCTCTCTCTCTCTCTCTCTCTCTCTCTCTCTCTCTCTCTCTCTCTCTCTCTCTCTCTCTCTCTCTCTCTCTCTCTCTCTCTCTCTCTCTCTTTCTCTCTCTCTCTCTCTCTCTCTCTCTCTCTCTCTCTATATATATATATATATATATATATATATATATATATATATATATATATATATATATATATATATATATATATATATATATATATATATATATATATATATATATATATATATATATATATATATATATATATATATATATATATATATATATATATATATATATATATATATATATATATATATATATATATATATATATATATATATATATATATATATATATATATATATATATATATATATATATATATATATATATATATATATATATATATATATATATATATATATATATATATATATATATATATATATATATATATATATATATATATATATATATATATATATATATATATATATATATATATATATATATATATATATATATATATATATATATATATATATATATATATATATATATATATATATATATATATATATATATATATATATATATATATATATATATATATATATATATATATATATATATATATATATATATATATATATATATATATATATATATATATATATATATATATATATATATATATATATATATATATATATATATATATATATATATATATATATATATATATATATATATATATATATATCTCTCTCTCTCTCTCTCTCTCTCTCTCTCTCTCTCTCTCTCTCTCTCTCTCTCTCTCTCTCTCTCTCTCTCTCTCTCTCTCTCTCTATCTCTATCTCTATCTCTATCTCTATCTCTATCTCTATCTCTATCTCTATCTCTATCTCTCTCTCTATCTCTATCTCTATATCTCTATATCTCTATATCTCTATATCTCTATATCTCTATATCTCTATATCTCTATATCTCTATATCTCTATATCTCTATATCTCTATATCTCTATATCTCTATATCTCTATATCTCTATATCTCTATATCTCTATATCTCTATATCTCTATATCTCTATATCTCTATATCTCTATATCTCTATATCTCTATATCTCTCTATATCTCTCTCTCTCTCTCTCTCTCTCTCTCTCTCTCTCTCTCTCTCTCTCTCTCTCTCTCTCTCTCTCTCTCTCTCTCTCTCTCTCTCTCTCTCTCTCTCTCTCTCTCTCTCTCTCTCTCTCTCTCTCTCTCTCTCTCTCTCTCTCTCTCTCTCTCTCTCTCTCTCTCTCTCTCTCTCTCTCTCTCTCTCTCTCTCTCTCTCTCTCTCTCTCTCACTCTCTCTCTCTCTCTCTCTCTCTCGCTCTCGCTCTCGCTCTCGCTCTTAAATCACATGAATTCACAAAGAGCAAACATTATGGTAACAAATATTACTCTTATGATGAAAGCATTACGAAGGGCTCTTTTACGACTGAATTAATTCAGTAATTTTGGTCATGCAAACTTGGCATCTATGATCCATACTCAAACAATGCGTACCCATAATATGTAGCTTCATACAAACACGGAGCAATATCAATACAGCATATCTGCATTCAAATCTTGGAACATAGCTTCATATTCATCTTATAAAATCAATAAATTCATGCTCGCCTTTTCCGCCCTCCCCTAAAATGAGGTCTCGGATGATCACAGCATCCTCGCACCCCCTAGGAACCGGTCTCACACCCCTAGGTGGTGCGAACACCCCCGGTTAAGAACCACTGGTATATAGGAAGAAACGTAGATGTCAGCGCACAAGACCCGGGTCTCACTCCGTGTGCATGGAGTCGTTTTCGGTATCAGCCCGCTGAAATGTTTTCCTGAGCATAAAATATAATTCATTTTTCGAGCATCTTACCTTTACGCATCTCTGAATGTTTGTAGTGAAAAAGTCGCAGTCCCTATGGAGTTATCTAACCGATTGGCCAGGATGTTACGAATTGATCGGTGGGCGTGGAAACTTCCAGGCGAACCTCAGTCGAACTTCCAGAAACTCAGGCGAGCTGCTTCTCTCCAACACACAAATTCACCAAACCCCCCCCAAAAAAAACGGGAAAACGCACAGTTCCCCATTCGGTACACGGTGCCGTCAAATATCAACTCACCATTCTGACATGAATATCGCCATGGTGGGGGACTGGGGACACATCTCCCAAACTACGTGCATTTCGCACTACGTGTACGGCGTTGCATGAAAACAAAATCGACCAAAAATTATATCGTCCTGCTTATCTCAAATCCGGGGAGACGCCCACGCATTCTGGGCGTACCCAAGCAGGAATGACTGGCACATTCGTGGCTGTCGTGACGTCACGGACAGTTATTTGTCCTCGCCTGCCGGGAGTGACGTCATTCGGCCGTTGGGCGGCGGCAGTACACCTGCGGCCGCACGTTCTGGCACGGTTCACCGGGGGGGGGAGGGGTGCGCAGAGGGTCCGCAGGGTTGGCAGTCTGGTGGAGACCATCACCACAGGCAATGAGACGGAGAGCGAGAGCATAAGGGAGAGGAAGAAGGAAAAAGAGAGAGAGAGAGAGAGAGAGAAATAGAGAGAGAGGGAGAGAAAGAGAGAGAGAGAGAGAGAGAGAGAGAGAGAGAGAGAGAGAGAGAGAGAGAGAGAGAGAGAGAGAGAGAGAGAGAGAGAGAGAGAGAGAGAGAGAGAGAGAGAGAGAGAGAGAGAGAGAGAGAGAGAGAGAGAGAGAGAGAGAGAGAGAGAGAGAGAGAGAGAGAGAGAGAGAGAAAGAGAGAGAGAGGGAGAGAAAGAGAGAGAGAGAGAGAGAGAGAGAGAGAGAGAGAGAGAGAGAGACAGAGAGAGAGCGCGAGAACGAGAGCGAGAGCGAGAGCGAGGGCGTGAGGAGAGGAAAAGATGGAGGGAGAGGGAAAGCGAGACATACACACATACACTCTTCGCACCCAAACACAATATTCGTGATCTGGACCATTAGGCCTGTTTGCACGTGGCAGAATTCCGACAGTACCTTAGCGTCGGCAGATCTGACGCTCGCGACGTCGGCGTCAGAAATTGCCAGGCGGCGGCAGAAATTTGCAGGCGGCGGCAGATTGCGGCAGATGGCGTCGGACTTTGACGTCGCGGTTCATTCTGCCAACGTCATACTGGCAGGATGACGTAATCTATCCAATACGCCATGAAGCGTCTCGGTTGTTTGTTTGCTGCGCTATAAAAGATCCACTGCAGTGCTAATCGACTCAAGCGAGGTCACTCACGTTAGTTAGTACCTGCACAGCATTAATTCCTAGATATTTGGCACCACCTCACTACAAGAAGGGCTCTCGCAAGTTAACGGTGATTGTGTTTGTGTTTGTATTGAGGACGTGGTAGTGAGGTTACGGTACCAGGGAAGCACGGATAAATATTTTCCTGTTCCAGAGCTGTAAAAAGGTACTGAAGACTGGAGTGTCGATGACTGCTCCTCATCCCTACTAGGATGAGGAATAAGTGCACAGAAGCCGAGTGGGGGCTGGAGTCAAGGGGGTAGCTATCCCATCTTTACACAAGTTGATCATTAACCGTTTGGGTGCCGCATGGAAATCATCGACTTCCCAAAATGATGTGTTGCCGAGCGAAATGTTTGGTTCATTCATGTCGTGCATCAACAAGGACATGATATTAAACTTGGCAACTGATGATGCATTAGCAACATCAAAAGTACACTAAGTTCCATCCCTGGAGCATTTGGTAGCATGAGCCTCCTTCCCCAAAACGAACAAAAAAACACGAGATGTAGGTATACAATCTTTTGCATTTATTTAGATCGCAGTGCAGTATATTGCAAAAGACAACAGAAAGCACAATTTACTTACCAATATCTCTATCTGCGACACCCAAAGTATTTGTGTAATGCAGTCCAAAGGCCAAACAACAACTACGGAATCCGTCGGACGCCCACGCCCGACGGCAGCACGCGGCAGACAACATGACAACGAAGACAACATGACAACATGACAACATGACAACGAAGCTTCTATATCATAATCGCCTTGGCCAACACATTGCGTGACGCCTTCGTTTATGCTGTGACGTCAGAGGCTGCGGACGTCGCCGACGTCGGGTTCTGCTCGATTCTGCTCGGTTCTGCCGGGTCCTGCCCAGTCCTGCCGACGCCAGGATTCTGCCGGGAGTCTGCCGGGTTTCTGCCGCGTGTAAGCAGGCCTTAATTATGCTCATTGGATAAATTGCCGCTGACCGTTGCACTTCCTATCAACTCTTTGACAGCTTTGGTTCGCGGCGCAGTCAATGTTTTGGAGGTGGCATGACTAACAGGATTTATTTTAAGACCTTTAACTGGGGAAAATCCGGGGTAGAAATCTCCAGAATCCCAAGCACCCTGGCCATGCAAATGTCTCAGAACACACACACAAACACACACACACACATACACATACACTCACACATACACACTCACACATACACACACACACACATGCACACATACACACACACACACACACACGCACGCACGCACACACACACACACACACACACACACACACACACACACACAACACACACGCACACGCATACGCGCACGCTGGATATACTGAAATGCGTCACCCACGCACACGGGTGAAGGCTTGTCTCTGATAGCCAACCTGTTGAACATCGGACACAGCCTTGCATTATGAATCAAACACACACAGGTCAGCACCACCAGCCGGCGACCCGGCGAATAGAGGTCAACACCACCAGCCCGGTGACCCGGCAATTAGAGGTCAGCACCACCAGCCGACGACCCGGCGAACGAAGGTCAGCACCACCAGCCAGCGACCCGGCGAGCAAAGGTCAGCACCACCAGCCCGGCGACCCGGCGATTAGAGGTCAGCACCACCAGCCGACGACCCGGCGAACAAAGGTCAGCACCACCAGCCGGCGACCCGGCGAATAGAGGTCAACACCACCAGCCCGGCGAACACTCGCCACGGCCCTCTCGCCAACCGTGGCAGACCGGACACGGTCTGATAAGGCTGGCTGAGCGAGTGGACATTGACTCCCGGCAGCCGTCTGCATGGGCAGCTGTGGTTCAGTCCGGGAGGGCGAGTGTTCCAGTGGCACACACAGTGGATATTGTCCCCCGTCTGCATGGGCAGCTGTGGTTCAGTCCGGGAGGGGGAGTGATCCAGTGGCACACACAGTGGATATTGTCCCCCGTCTGCATGGGCAGCTGTGGTTCAGTCCGGGAGGGGGAGTGATCCAGTGGCACACACAGTGGATATTGTCCCCCGTCTGCATGGGCAGCTGTGGTTTAGTCCGGGAGGGCGAGTGGTCCAGTGGCACACACAGTGGATATTGTCCGTTCAGTCCGGGATGGGGAACTGTCCGGTGGCGCATACAGTGGACCTCCAACGCTTGTTCTGAAAACAGGCGTTCGACAGCGTGGCTCACTGCAGCCTTCCTGGGAACCTTCGGTGGCGTGGAATTAAGCCACGCTGGTCTAGGAATAAGTTAGGGGCCAAGAACAAAAATAAGGGGATGGACGGTATTAAGTGTTAATTGCAGCGTGCCACAGGGATCGATAGCCACAGCGATCCTGTTGAACCTGCTGATGGACGACCTGCACCGCCGTACACCGCGGAGTATAAGGGCCGACACACGCTGACAACCAATATATGGGATTACAAGTGTCATGGCACAGGATATTATATTGACCAGCAAACAACACCAACGTTTTGGCTCCACGGGTCATAGGTAAGATGGAACGGGTACGATACGATGGATACGATCCATCATAAAGTAAGATGAATACGACCAAGTACAGCCAATAGTATAACCAATAGTATAACCAATAGGTTCTCAAATAGATTAGAAACCAATAGAACGACAAATATATTCTCAGACTTCCTTCTTGCTAATGCTTCATGCGTGTACTTGGCACATCTATGACCAAATAGGGGGGGAAATTGGGCCCCTTTTTAGCGAATAGGAAGGAAATGGAGTTGTCTAACGCACATGCGCATGCCAACATTGACGCAGAGCCTCTGGGGCTGGCATCTCCCTGTCCCGCCCCGCACCCCGGGCGTGTTGTTCCGCTGTGGGCCGTGTTCCAGCTCGACACAGCCATGGGCGAGTGAAGCATAGTTGGATCTCATGGTGCTCCGGAAACTGCATATGTGCCCAAGGCTCACGCGGGCTACCGCGGTGATATTAAACAAATCTCACACTTGCTTGTGTATACAGGGGAGGGGGGATAATATGGTAATCTGTTTCGCGAGCATCCAACAGCGTCCAACTCAGTTAACCACACCGATGACTTCTCGGGGCACTTCAGGATCTGCCGGAGGAAATGCGTAGTCTGCAGCCGTCATGTAATGTATGAGCGAATTTATATCGCGCATAACCTATGCGGTCCATTTAGTAGGTGTGTCTACGGAATAGCCATCTGACGTTGGCCACGGGTTTGAGCCGCATACAAAATAAGGACTACCGCAAGCCGCTTTATCTTGTGTGCTCCGTACCTGCAGAATTCCACCTGGGAGGTGGATGGGTAGCAGTTGACTCTCTTGGCTCGGCTCGGATGGTGTCGGACAATTCCACCTGGGAGTGGGATGGGTGGTAGCAGTTGGCTCTCTTGGCTCGGCTCGGATGGTGTCGGACAGTTCCACCTGGGAGGTGGATGGGTAGCAGTTGGCTCTCTTGGCTCGGCTCGGATGGTGTCGGACAATTCCACCTGGGAGTGGGACGGGTGGTAGCAGTTGGCTCTCTTGGCTCGGCTCGGATGGTGTCGGATGGTGTCTCTTGGCTCGGCTGGGAGTGGGACGGGTGGTAGCAGTTGGCTCTCTTGGCTCGGCTCGGATGGTGTCGGACAATTCCACCTGGGAGTGGGACGGGTGGTAGCAGTTGGCTCTCTTGGCTCGGCTCGGATGGTGTCGGACAATTCCACCTGGGAGTGGGACGGGTGGTAGCAGTTGGCTCTCTTGGCTCGGCTCGGATGGTGTCGGATGGTGTCTCTTGGCTCGGCTGGGAGTGGGACGGGTGGTAGCAGTTGGCTCTCTTGGCTCGGCTCGGAGTGGGACGGGTGGTAGCAGTTGGCTCTCTTGGCTCGGCTCGGAGTGGGACGGGTGGTAGCAGTTGGCTCTCTTGGCTCGGCTCGGATGGTGTCGGATGGTGTCTCTTGGCTCGGCTGGGAGTGGGACGGGTGGTAGCAGTTGGCTCTCTTGGCTCGGCTCGGATGGTGTCGGATGGTGTCTCTTGGCTCGGCTCGGAGTGGGACGGGTGGTAGCAGTTGGCTCTCTTGGCTCGGCTCGGATGTCCGACAACTGTTGCAACGGCGAGTCCGCATTCCAGTGCGGTTGGGTAATGATTGCATAATGCCCTGCCCTGACACCACGCCAGCATCGATGGCAAGGACGTCATGGCGGCTTTCACCCGCCCACCCAGGACACGAGGCCCGCCCGTCAGGGGTACCCACGATCGGCCTGGCGGGGCAGCGTGCAGGACATGTAGGGCTGGCGGGGCAGCATGGAAGGCATGTCGGGCTGGCGGGGCAGCATGGAAGACATGTCGGGCTGATGGGGCAGCATGGAAGGCGTGTCGGGCTGACGGGGCAGCATGTAAGGCGTGTCGGGCTGGCGGGGCAGCGTGCAGGACATGTAGGGCTGGCGGGGCAGCATGGAAGACATGTAGGGCTGGCGGGGGCAGCATGGAAGGCATGTCGGGCTGACGGGGCAGCATGGAAGACATGTCGGGCTGATGGGGCAGCATGGAAGACATGTCGGGCTGACGGGGCAGTATGGAAGACGTGTCGGGCTGACGGGGCAGCATGTAAGGCGTGTCGGGCTGACGGGGCAGCATGTAAGACTTGTCGGGCTGGCGGGGAAGCGTGGAAAGTATGTCGGGCTGACGGGGCAGCATGGAAGACATGTCGGGCTGACGGGGCAGCATGGAAGACATGTCGGGCTGATGGGGCAGCATGGAAGGCGTGTCGGGCTGACGGGGCAGCATGTAAGACTTGTCGGGCTGGCGGGGAAGCGTGGAAAGTATGTCGGGCTGACGGGGCAGCATGGAAGACATGTCGGGCTGACGGGGCAGCATGGAAGGCATGGAGGACATGCTGAGTCACGGGTGGTCGGGGCGGCGCGGCACCTTCAAGACGTGCCTTGTCAGGGTGACCAGGGCAGAACGGATCGCTGATGTCATGTGCAGGGGCGTCCCGCACCAGCGGAGTTCGATCAGCCTGGCCCCGCCCTCTGGCTCAATCTGCAGATCGCTCCGACTGTCCAGACTGCAGGGCAGGTGTATCACGCGATGGCTGCCACCAAGTTCATCCCGGCACCACACACACACACACACATACACACACACACACATACACACACACACACACACACATACACACACACACTCTCACACAAACACACACACACACAGCAGACCCCAGCTTATAGGCTTCGATGCTTGTCTTAGTCTGAGCATGGTGATGTCGGTAGCTTGATGGTTAATCTAAGCGTCTGGCATGCTAGAGGTGCGGGCTTCGATTCCCCGCGGTGCCCGCCATGGCCAGGCAGGTGACGCCATATGGCCTCAGTTGCTGAGTGCGTCGTACAGCCGCAACCAACACAAAAAAATTAGTCCGATGCATCCTGATAATGATATTCAGAGATGTGATATGTTGACGAGCACTCCATACCGAATTCGTCCGTGCGAACGTTCAAAGCGAAACGCATTGGGAACTCCAACAGCCATAAACATGCAATTTTTATGGATTCAGATAAGCAATTTGAATGCTAAATGCTTGGTGCAACCATGTAATGAACAATGCCAGGTAAGCGGGGGGAAGCGGGGTCTTTCCCTCCCCAGTTCCAAGCAGTGCTCCAGCTGCGCACGCAGGCGGGAAATTCGTGACTGCTGGGGCCGAGCTGGGGATTCCGCCAACATTTAATCTCAAGCACACACGCACCGATCTCGCCGCAAAAAACGTGCCGCTGCCTTTTCAAGCCCGTGCAAGGTCGTGTGCCGCACCCACCGTGTCGAACCGACAGCCGGTGCACGTTGTTCCCACTGCACAATACACGGTGTGCACAGCGTAAAACTCCCAGACCCAACCGCTACATGTCCTGCACACGCTTGTGCAAGTCGGTCCGCTTGTCGAGGCGTTCTGTCTCACGAAGGT
>JAOTOM010004120.1:97500-224971 GCA_034440615.1 Ashinkailepas kermadecensis
ACCTGACTGCGTCAGGATAAGCGGCGCATAACGCAGCGCCATTCAGGCGTTGCTGTCTCATGGATGACCTCAACCACGTCTTAATACGTCGGAGCAGCGAGAAACTTCGCTCCGCTGTGCAGGACGTGACTGGAGCAGTCAGCAGAAGCTTCACCAGCTTCACTGCCTCCGTAAAGATGGCCCGGGCGTTTTGATCTTTGTGGAGGAGGTGCCGTATATCCTCGAGATATTTCAGCTGTGTTTGCTGATGTGCTGCATGGTCATGGAGCATCTCCACATGACACCGGAGGCGCTTTGCGTCTAAGCTATAAAAGGCTGCTGTCTTATCCAAGAGCTCCCTGTTACTGGATAGGAGGCCATGCTCAGCGTCATTGAGGACAGAGGCATCGGCGCTGACACCGAAGCGGTCCGTCAATGACTCTGAGAGAGCATCCAGGCCCTCCATGTACAGGCGTCTGTACCGATCTTTAGGGCTCGTGTCGACATGAGGAGGAGCCCCATCGTCAATGCGTTTTGGGGGCCTCCTACTCCGCGGTAAGACGGGTTCCTCCACACCCGTATCGTCTGCCTCGTTACACACCTCATCCCAGAACTCATCAAATCTCTCGCGCTGACCCTTTATGCTGTTCTTTGTGGTCTCCACCAGCGCCATGGCCTGTTGCAGGCTGCTTTTGGGTCCCTGAACGGCCTTCATCGTGGGTGTCACGGCATCAAGCAGTTTGAGAGCCAAGGAAGCGGTAAAGAAGAAGTCAAATCTTTGCATCTCCTTCTGGTATCCACTGGCGGTACTGCTGGCCTCAATGTTATTACTTTTGTCGCTTGCCAGCTCTTCCATGAAGTCCACGACCTCTGAGTAGTTTCTCAGCACAGACCGTACTGATGCCTCGCGGCACAGCCAGCGAGTAGGGCAGAGCGGTCGCAGGGCCGATGTCGGCTCCTTGGCTGCGAAGGATGCCAACCGCTTTGGCGAATCGCGAATGAACTCCACGACCTTGCCGAGCTCGTGGAGGCCGTCACGGAGCTCCTTTACCAAGCCAAAGGAATCCTGAACCACCAGGTTCATGCGGTGGCCTGCACAGTGAACGAAGACCGCCGCTGGCTGATCCGCTTTCACGAGAGCTTGGAGACCTTAACAGAATACACAAATTACACTCAACAATTAAGTCGCTTATTATATCACACTATGTTGTGTTCAGATTCAGAAGCAAAAACTTGCGCTCAACAAGTGTTATCTGACGATTTCCTGAGAATCTTACCATTCGTAGTGGACACATTTTGGCCAAACCACTCTAGGTCCAGCGCGCTTGCACCGACTAAGGCGCCGCGTCACCGGGAATATCAGCTATTTCACGCTGTGGCGTGCTCAGAGATAGACCGCAGTCGCACGCAAACCACGTTTTCTTTTTTTAAGCCAGGATTAACCGCATATGTATTGGCATTTGGCAGACACAACTAGCTACCACGAGCCTTGAGCCTATTCATTTATTTGGGATATCTGTCTTGGTTCACCACTGCGGGATTCATGACGGGGCTAGCTTTGACCGCCAGGTACCGCAAAATGGCTGATTGGCGAACCGGGAAAGTGACACCATAGGAAAGTAAATTAATGGATGTAAATTTGAAGCTGGGTTCCCCCGGGGAAATCGTTAGAATAAATGTGTGGTGAACCTTAGAAGTCGGAACATGGCCAAAATCGATGGCTTCCCCATGTTAAAATTCGCCGACCGAGCACCATTCGCCCCCCCCCCCCCCCCCCGGTACCGCTCCTATGTGAATGGTGCACCCATGATCCAAAGTGATTTAGAATCAGCTTGAAATTGCGCAACTTTTGAGCTGGGTTCCCGCAGGTTCTGTCGGATGGTATATCCACAGTGTCGAAATAGACTGAAATTTCACTGAATTCCCAGCGATCCGTCGCGCCCATAATTTCACTATGGGCGCGACGGATCGCTGAATGCGCTAAATCACGTTTGGACAAAATATGGCCACTACGTTCCTCTTTGCTGTAATACGATTTTCATATATTTGATCCATCAAATTGGACCCATGACTCCATTAAAATAACCAAACAAAACAGCGCTCGAGAGATTTTGTCGTAAAACGTTTTATGGATTCACTGTTTATCTGTTATAGATTGTTATATATTCATATCCTGTCATATGACTGTGATTTAAGTCTTCTAATATATGTTTCTGACCTTTAAAACGACCCGACATGTTGGCGGCTCCATCGTAGCACTGGGCGCGGAGTTTTCCCATGTCGAGCTGGCATCGAAGGAGTACGTCTTTTAGGATGGTGTAGAGAGTACACGCCTTCGTATCAGGCAATTCGTAGAGCCTAATGAAATCCTCGTGGACCACCAGGTCTTCGTCTACGTGACGGAAACATATGGATGCCTGCTCTTTGCGAGACAGATCAGCGGTTTCATCCATTATGATAGCGAAGGCGTCACAGCTCTTGATCCGCGTCAGAATTTGGTCTTCGAGGGTGGCAGCGTATAGCCTCAGAATTTCGTCCTGGATTTGGTGGGAGGTATAATGCTGCACTGGTTGGTTCAGGAAAACCCGCAAGTCTTCTTCGTGCTTGGCTATGAGCTTCACGACTTGAATGAAGTTGCCCGATTCCTCGTCCTTACGGCGGAAAGGCAAACCCTGCGCACTGAGGTACCCAACCACCTCTATGAGGCAGAGCAGGCTGGTTCTGGCGACCTGCTGCTGTTTCTTTGCGGCATCGCTGAAGATGGACAAAATTCTGGGTCTCTGGGCAACTGTCAGCAGTCCCTCTGCTGCTGCTCTATGGGTGGCTGAGGCCTCGTGCTCCCTGAATGCCGCTGGTCCATTTTCCCATCGTGAGAAACTAACATTAATAAACGGCGATTTCATCCGTCGCGCATTCTTCAGCAGGCCCGCTTTGTCAGCATCCCGACAGGTCGTGCACAGTACGACGTCTCGTGTACTGTCGTACATGAGCCATTGCCACACGCTACGCCATTGAGGACAGAACTTTCTCACATGAGCCTTCTTGTCTGTCTTCAGAGGATTCGGACAGGACTCTTCCCCGGATCTAGAAACACCGGAGAACAAATATTTGTAAGGATGCTAAAAGGTAGCTTATCAGATCGTCTTGTGCAAGTTGGAGACTTGAGAGTGCGCTCGAATGCAAGTTGGAGACTTTTGGAGTTGGACAAGTTGGAGTAAATTTGGAGGGGTGCCCCTTCCTCTAAATTTCGCCACGACAATTGAGTGATTACGGATAATTAAAAAATTAGAGATGTTGATGTACAAATGCAATAAAGCTGAGACAGAGGCGATATTTTATGTATATTGTTTTGCATACACATTCGTAATGTGATGTCATAACTAGTACTCTAAATGTTATGCGAACACATAAATTTAATTTTCACTATTTTTGCGCAATGTGTTTCCAAACGACGTACATGATACGTCGTTACGTATGGTTTTCCTCGATGTGTATCAAATAAATATATACCAAATGAGCAAAGGCTCCGGTACGGGGGACGGGGGACGCGTCCCCCCCCCAACTTTTGGCAAATGTTAACATTAACCCTATGACAGTGACTGGAAAGGATGGACTTAAAATGTGGTCCGTCCCCCCAAAAACAAATTTTGCCGCGGAGAGGCCCATGCAAATGAGTAAATTTGTAGTTTAATCAGGCAGTATTTCACGGGGTGTTAATCCCTCAACTGTCATCACTTTCCTCTGAGTCTGAGTCTGACAGTGAAGGATGAGGCGATTGCCGTTCCGAGTTAGGTGTGTCTAGAGAGAGACCACGCGAGACCGTCACAGTACACACAATGTGCTTGCCATCAGCGTGTCAAGTCAGGAAGAAGTGACAAAATTCCCAATTTGACTCCCCAAAGTGGCACATCCTGAACGGAGCCTTCTGTGCTCTCGGGTCTCCTCGCGCTCCGGAGGCAGAGCTTTCCTTCAAAGTCCCCCAGACCAAGCATCCTAAGTAGTTGTCCCAGAACGGTGTAAATGCAGTGCAGGAAATGATAACATGTATCTCAGTGCAAACACTCACTGTCATTGATTTAAGGTGACATGGAATAGTTGGAATTAACAAAAAACAGTCTGAACAGGAGATCACGACGCGATTAACCCTCACCGGTCGTCGTCACTGTCGTACGCAGGGTCGTCCGCGTCTGGATGAGCGCGTTTGGATGTGGAGGCAGTCCGCTCCCGCAGCAGAACACCATCTCCACGGACAGCGGAAGCTGGACTGCAACGGGACAGGATTTATCTTGAGGACGATGAAGTGGAGGGGAAAACGGAGTAAACTGTCATGGACAGGAGAAATGTGGGGATAAAGCGTTTCCAACTGACGTACCTATCTGGTTTTCTGTCATGTGTATACAACAGTTATCCACAAAATACTTGAATTTGTAGTTTAATTGGCAGCAGACCACCATGTATAAAACCCTCACCAGTCGGCGTCACTGTCGTACGCGGGGTCGTCCGCGTCTGGATGAGCGCGTTTGGACGTGGCGGCAGTCGGCTCCCGCAGCAGAACACCATCTCCACGGACAGCGGAAGCTGGACTGCAACGGGACAGGATTTATCTTGAGGACGATGAAGTGGAGGGGAAAAACGGAGTAAAACTGTCATGGACAGGAGAAATGTGGGGATAAAGCGTTTCCGTATGGGGTCGCCTCCATGGGAACAAAACAATTACATACAGGCGTAAAGCGGTACGAAGTAGACACCAGCCGACGTAAAAACGGAATTATGACGGTTATTAATTATGAATATATGCTATCAGGTTGTAAAACTTGGAGCGGAATTTATTTGACACCTGTATGCAAAAGGGGTAACAGCACTGAACATTGGAAATGTCTGTTTTCCACAGTAAAAGTGAACTGCTCCCTCCCAGCCACATCCTACGACAAAACAAATTTTGGGACACTGTTGATTTAGTAATGTACCCCAAAATTCACAGCATCTTATATTATGGAAAATATCATCATAATTTCTCTTACACAAAATAAGCATCTATTTTGCTGGATGTCTTGCTGATCTCACTCAGTTTTTTTGCATCTCTGTTCTTCCTCTTTTGATCCCCAGATGCGTACTTCTTTGACTTTTTGCGGTTCATGATGGTTCTTGTCTTAGTTCAAAATTCTTGATTCAAAAGGTTGGCTAAAAACATGTAGGTAACATACATATCAGCGGAAAACACTCAGACAAAGAGAGTGGCCAACCCAGCAAAATAGGTTTCATTCCAAGACATAAATTATAATAATTGATGCATAGAGAACATAAACTCAGCAATTAAGGACGATAGTGGCAGGGAATAACAGCAAAAAAAACAAAAAACTCAATAGGACAAAAGACAAATTGGCATACACAGTAATAAACAACGGTTGCACCCAGGCGCGCACCCAGGATTTTTCCATGGGGGGGGGGGGCCCGGACCGAAAAGGGCACTTGGCCGGCTCCAAAAGGGCACTTGACCGGCTCCAAAAGGGCACTTTGCGGCCCGGGGCACACTGGAAGGTTTGCTGACCGGGGGGGGGAGCGTGAATTTTCCATGGGACACGTTATATGTTATAGCACCGAACCCTTGTATTTACAATAATATTTCCAAAAACATGCAGCCTGTGCCCTGTGCCCTGTGCCGCACAGGGCAGAGCACAGGGCAGGGCATAGGGCAGGGCATAGGGCAGGACACAGGGCAGGGCAGAGTTCACGGTACAGCACAAGGCACAGGGCAGGATACAGGGCAGGGCACAGGGCACTTTTAGATCAAAAGGGCACCTAATTGGGACAGGCATAGGACAGGAAAGGGCACAGGGGAATGTCATTTTTAGGCCAAAAGAGCAGTTTTGGGCCCAAAGGGCACCTTTGGCACAGGCGGGGCACATAAGGCAGGTGATTTTCGGGCTAAATTTGGGACATTCCGGCCAAGAGGGCACTTTTCTGTCAAAAGGGCACTTTTGGCCAAAAGGGCACTTTGGTATCATGTGGGGGGAGGGGGCGGGCTCCCTGGACCCCCCCCCCTCCGGTGCGCCTATGGTTGCACCAACGATTAGTATGTACCTACGCACATGCGAAAACGTGCCAAAAGATGAGATCACACCATATTTTATTGGTATCTAGTGCAATATACTAGTCTAATGTGTTTGGCAGATTCTGGCAAAATAAACGTTTCAAAATGTCGACGAGGGTGGTGCAGAGGCGTTCCCAGCTTAATATCATGGTGGGGCATAGGCATTCTCTTGTCTATTGCAGAGGGCAGGGGCATACCCAGTTTTTTTATTAGCACATGGCAAACGCGTTCCCAGACGAGTATCAGGCAAGGCAGAGGCGTTCCCAGACGAATATGGGATGGGGTTCCAATTCGAGATGCCGATTGGATTCCAAATTTTGGAATTCCAAAAATTTAAAAGTCCAATTTGGAAATTGGACGGACATGATAAAAAATCTTTGGAATTTTTTGGACAGCCGATATCATTCCATCGTGTTTTAGTAGTGATTGTGGTTATTAGTTGCAGGTAGAATGTATTTAATAATAAAAATGGAAATTTTTGTACAACTTGATTTTTAAAAACACTTTTGGATGGACAGCTAGCTGGTCAATCCTTGGACTTTCGATTGGACTTTGGACAAGAACTTCCAGAAAACGGCACCTCTAGTTCCAATATGGAAATTTCTGGAAAGGATCTGAGCAAACAAAATGTCTCGCAACTACTACAGGCCCCATGAAAACGCCCAGGATTTTTTTTTCGGGCCGACACTCATAATTTTTGTTGACATCGGACAAATTCGGAAGCAAGAATTCTGCTAAACGACACCTCTAACAATTTTTGGTATTTATTTAGCAGACGTCACACCTTGGGAACTCTTCACCTTGATTGATTTCCCAAGGTGGGGCTAAAACCTAAGTTACCTGTGCCCCACTAGGGGGGGGGGGGAGAAATCTCCGCCCACCCCTGTCAGTTTATCTGCAATAACTCATGAACGATTAAGCTAGAGACTTTAAATTTGGTAGACCTTTTTGCCAAACAATTCTACATGTCCCAAGTTTGAGAAAAAATTTTTTTCTCAAACTTGGGACATGTAGAATTGTTTGGCGGTTGGTAATTTTTTAGGAAAATCGCATTTTGGTGACGTCACTTTTGCGAAATTTTAATCCATTTTAGTCCACCGGCATATATATAAATTAGTATAGAATCAATTTTTGATGCAATGACACCAAAAATTCATATTTACGCATATAATTAAATGGGCTTTCAAACTGCTATCTCGGATGTTCTATATTTTGTTTTTTGAAATTGTATAATTATATACATTGCGTGTAAAGAAAGCATACGACCTTCAATATACCAGGAGGTGCTGAGTTGACATCAAAAGTAACGTTAAGGATTATACTTTATTAGGTACTTCAACGTTTCGGCCAGGGGCCATCGTCAGGAGTGACGATGGCCCCTGGCGAATACGACCTTCAATATACCAGGAGGTGCTGAGTTGACATCAAAAGTAACGTTAAGGATTATACTTATTAGGTACTCAACGTTTCGGCCAGGGGCCATCGTCAGGATGGTCGATCTCCTGACGATGGCCCCTGGCCGAAACGTTGAGTACCTAATAAAGTATAATCCTTAACGTTACTTTTGATGTCAACTCAGCACCTCCTGGTATATTGAAGGTCGTATGCTTTCTTTACACGCAATGTCTAAAACCCAGGAGCATCTAAGAGCCATTCTTCGTTGTATTAAATAATTATATACATATATATTTTGGAAATTAAAAAATGCAAGCATGATGCAGAAGGAATATCGAAAAAAAAGCAAAATGTCCAAGACTATATTATTATTTCTCTGAATCCCAAATCCCATGTCATTACGTTGAAAACTTTTGTTTATATTTATTTTTGTATCTGTAGGTTTACTAAAAAATCAGTTTTTCGTGAATACCTTTTGAACGAATAGAGCTAGAGACATGGGGTTTGCACCAATGTGTTTGTCTCATCAAGCTGCGTCAAATGTTGTATCATATGACCCCACTAGGCCACAATGACCTTGACCTTAGGTCAAGGTCAAACTTCGACCTAGGAGGTCATGCCGAATATCATTTGACGCGCCCCAGCGAGACAAAAACAATGGCGTTCGATTTAATACTCTAAGTCGATTAGGTCAAAAGTTATTAGCTAGAACATACGTACATGTACACATTCTAGTCCCGTTAGTCTTTCGCTATGTTTGAGAGCCTCTGGAAGTCAAAGTAATTGGCCTGAGGTCAAATCTGATCTTACCTTGCAGAAATAAATATATTTTCTTTCAAATGGCGCCAACCCCATGTCTCTAGCTCACTTAGTTCCCGAAATATAGCCGAATCCCCGGAACACCAAAATTTGCCAGAATTTGACCTTTGATGACCTCTGGTAACCTTAATATTGACCTGAGCTGAAAATTACAGGAATAACTTCAAAAGATCTTGCTCCAAGCTATCTAACCACTTTCTATTTTATCCTGTTCCCCACAGGAGCTGAGTTAGACAGGGGGGGGGGACAATATTCCCCCCCCCCTCCAGTGGGGTGCGTTCGGCCGCGGACCCCCAGTGGGGGGCGAGTTAACCTGACCTAACCTAACCCAGCCTAACCAAACCTAAACTGACCTAACCTAACCTAAAGTCTACCCTAAACCCCCTAAACTTCGGGATAAATTTCACTAGATGGGGAGTCGTTTCCCAAGTGTGACTTCTGCTAAATGATTACCCAACTTTTTACGCTGTGGTGAAATGACGTCCAAAAAGGGGATTTTGACACTGCTTCCAGGTAAATCGGACCAATTCCAGGTAATAACCCTACACCGATGTATTTTGTAGTTCAGATCCACATTTCTCACACTCGCAAACGCCGCTATATCCAAGACAGGCAACAGAATGGCCGCCAAGCGTCGCCCTTAATAATATTGGCAGCAGTGTAGTAGGCTGGAGGTACGTTTGTACCCAAACACTACATTATACAATGTACATTGTACAAACCATTCTAGGGACTCACTTTCTCAAGGGGCCCACCTTCTCCAGGGCCCGCCTTTCCCGGAGGCCCACCATTTTCAGGGGACCCGTCCTTTCCAGAGGGCCCACTCTCTCCAGGGTGCCCACTCTCTCCAGGGGCCCACCCTATCCAGGGCCCCCCCTCTCAAAGGGCCCACTCTCTCCAGAGAGACCACTCTCAAAGGGCCCACCGTCTCCGGGGGCCCTCTCTCCAGGGGGTCCGCCCGATCCAGGGGGCCCACCCTCTCCAGGGCCCACCCTCTCCAGGGGGCCCACTCTCCCCAGGGAGCCCACACTATCCAGGAGGCCCATCCTATCCAGGAGGCGAATCCTTTCAAAGGGCCCACTCTTTCCAGGGTTCAATCTAACCAGGCCCCACCCTCTCCAGGGGGCCCAGCCTCTGCAGGGCCCACCATGTCCAGGGGGCCCACTCTCTCCAGGGGGTCCACCCTATCCAGGGCCTAACCTCTCCAGGGGCCCACTCTCTCCAGGGTCCACTCTATCCAGGCCCCATAGTCTTTAAGGGGCGCACCCTCTCCAGGGACCATTTTGAATGGGCCCACCCTCTCCAGGGGGCCCACTCTCTCAAGGGGGCCCACTCTCTCAAGGGCTCACCCTTTCAAAGGGCCCACTCTCCAGTGTCCAGTCTACCCAGGCCTACCCTCTCCGGGGGCCCACCCTCTCCAGGGGGCCCACCCTCTCCAGGGGGCCCACCCTTACCAGGGGGCCCACCATTACCAGGGGGCCCACCCTTACCAGGGGGCTCACCCTCAACAGGGCCCACCCTCTCCACGGCCCACCCTCTCCAGGGGGCCCACCCTATCCAGTGGGCCCACCATCAACAGGGCCCACCCTCTCCAGGAGGTCCACCTTCTCCAGGGTCCACCCTATCCAGGGCCCAACCTCTCTAGGGGCCCCTATCCAGGGGGCTCACCCTCTCAAAAGGGCCCACTCTCTCCAGGGGGCCCACCCTCTCCAGGGCCCACCCTCTCCAGGGCCCACCCTCTCCAGGGGGCCCACCCTCTCCAGGGTCCCACTCTCTCCAGGGGGCCCACCCTATCCAGGAGGCCCATCCTTTCAAAGGGCCCACTCTTTCCAGGGTTCACTCTAACCAGGCCCCACCCTCTCCAGGTGGCCAAGCCTCTCCAGGGCCCACCATATCCAGGGGGGCCCACCCTCTCCAGGGGTCCACTCTCTCCAGGGGGCCCACCCTCCCCAGGGCCCACCCTCCCCAGGGCCCACCCTATCCAGGAGGACTACCCTCTCAAAGGCCCCACTCTCTCCAGGGTCCACTATATCCAGGCCTCACCCTCTTTAAGGGGCGCACCCACTCCAGGGCCCATTTTTTCAGGGGGCCCACCCTTTCGAGGCCCCACCCTCTCCAGGGGCCCCGCCCTCTACAGGGCCCACCCTCTCCAGGGGCCCACAATATCCAGGGGCCCACCCTTTCAAAGGGCCCACTCTTCGGTGTCCAGTCTACCCAGGCCTACCCTCTCCAGGGGGCCCACCCTCTCCAGGGGGCCCACCCTATCCAGGGGGCCCACCCTCTCCAGGGGGCCCACCCTTACCAGGCGGCCCACACTTACCAGGGGGCCCACCCTTACCAGGGGGCTCACCCTCAACAGGGCCCACCCTCTCCAGGGGGACCACCCTATCCAGTGGGCCCTCCCTCAACAGGGCCCACCCTCTCCAGGGGGTCCACCTTCTCCAGGGTCCACCCTATCCAGGGCCCAACCTCTCCAGGGGCCCCCTATCCAGGGGTCCCACCCTCTCAAAGGGCCCACTCTCTCCAGGGCCAATTCTCTCCAGGGGGCCCACCCTCTCCAAGGCCCACCCTCTCCAGGGCCTACCCTCTCCAGGGGGCCCACCCTCTCCAGGGCCCACCCTCTCCAGGGGCCCACTCTCTCCAGGGGGCCCACCCTATCCAGGAGGCCCATCCTTTCAAAGGGCCCACTCTTTCCAGGGTTCACTCTAACCAGGCCCCACCCTCTCCAGGTGGCCCAGCCTCTCCAGGGCCCACCATGTCCAGGGGGGCCCACCCTCTCCAGGGAGCCCACTCTCTTCAGGGGGCCCACACTCTCCAGGGCCCACCCTCTCTAGGGGGCCACTCTCTCCAGGAGGCCTACCCTCTCAAAGGGCCCACTCTCTCCAGGGTCCACTCTATCCAGGCCTCACCCTCTTTAGGGGGCGCATCCTCTCCAGGGCCCATTTTTTCAGGGGGCCCACCCTCTCCAGGCCCCACCCTCTCCAGGGGGCCCCGCCCTCTACAGGGCCCACCCTCTCCAGGGATCCACACTATCCAGGGGCCCACCCTTTCAAAGGGCCCACTCTCCGGTGTCCAGTCTACCCAGGCCTACCCTCTCAAGGGGGCCCACCCTCTCCAGGGGCCCCACCCTATCCAGGACGCCCACCCTCTCAAAGGGCCCAATCTCTCCAGGGTCCACTCTATCCAGACCCCACCCTCTCCAGGAGGCCCACCCTCTCCAGGGGGCCCACCCACTCCAGGGGGCCCACCCTTTCCAGGGTGCCCACCTGCACAAGGGGCCACCCTCTCTAGCGGGCCGACCCGCACAGGACCACAGAGGTGCCTGGTGCACCGCTCGGCGCGGCGGGCCCCCTTCGGGAGCCCCCCGCCGGGGGGGTTGCCCGAGCGGAACCCCCGCCATGGCGGGGGTGGCGGGGGTCGATTCTCCACCCATGTGTGTGTGTGTGTGTGTTTGTGTGTGTGTGTGGCATGGTTCCTCCTTCTTGATTGTTGGTGACCTACACACCAGTCGACATGGTTGCCAGGTTGCGTCAGGTCAGGTCAGGTTAGGCCAGGTCAGCCGGGCTGAGGTCAGTCGCCGAGCCCCGGCACTGCTCTCCGTCCCACCCGGTGCAGGGAGTACCCACCCAACCACATCTGCTGGTTCGTGCAATGGGTGGACGCTAAGCGGCGTCAACTGGCTGCGAAGCTATGACGTCATTGCGGTATTAAATCCGTGGCGTGACGTGCCCACCATATCTGATACCAGTGGCCAGAGGCGCACACAGTACTCCGGAAAGGGGGTGAGGAAGGCAGCTTCGACTAAAGTCAGGTTTTACTTGGAAAATATAAGCGAAGTTGGGAGATGTCGAAGGACGCCCCCCGCCCTCCCCCTCCCTGCGCAGGGCAGGTATGGTGCAAACTTTGCGAAAGGTCTCATAGAAAACAAAATAACCTCACAAGAGCTGCGTAAAAATCGCACAATGGAATACGCCCACCCCTCCCGCATAGTTGCGGTTCTACACACCCCTGCACGCCTATGCACACAATTGCACACTTATCCACATGCCCGCACACCTACCCATGGGTGTAACCACTGGGGGAGGGGGGGACTTGGAGGGGGACATGTCTCCCCCACCCACCCCAATTTCTGAAAAGTGGCGATTTGAACCCCTCAATTTTTTTCCGTGTCCCCTGAAGCCTCAGCTACCTGAGTATGATCGTCACAAAATTATACTTAGTCATGTATAAAGTGAAAATATATATACAAGAGAATCACCAAAAATAATAGAACCCGATCTAGCCAACCAACGAGTTTCACGGACTATCAGTCGTCACAAAATCTCCGAATCGTAAATCAGTAAACATTAGAAATATCTGCTTCCAGGCCATTCTTAAATAATATGAACCTTGACCATTTCTGTTTTCGCTTGTGTGGGAAATTGTGCTCTGCTAGGCAACAAAGTTGCATAATGCAAAGCTTTATAAGCTTATAGTCCTAACCTAAGCTATAAGTCTTAGGTTGCATTCCACTGCTCATAAATTGATATATCTTGAACAAATGCGACTCTGGGTGTCCTTGGGTATTTTCAAGACCATTGAGGGAAGTCATGTGCAGCATTAAGCACCTACGTCAAGTTAACGTCGTATTCGTATTCGCATTCAGCGACGAGTTCGCCAAGTGTATATTTGTGTTGGCATCGGCATTCAGCGACGGGTTTATGATCGTTTGAATCAATTACCACAAATGCTTCTGTTTGCACTGAGCACGCTGGAAGCAACTACATAGGTCTCACATTACCACTTTAACGGTCAAGGTCCAACGCAAACCGGTTTCTTCGGTTGTCTCCCACTTTTTCCCGTTTTCACCCAAACCTGCCCAAATCTGGTATCAAGCAATAGCCTGTGATGAACCATTGTGTAACATTTCAAACCGGTACATGTCAAGGTCAACCTTCTAGGTTAAAGGTTAGCTTGATTAATTAGATGGCGATATTGAAGCGATATCGACCGAACGCGAGGTTCGGTTGCTATCGCTACAATTTCCATCAAATGGGCGTCAGTCGATGTGGATAGTTATGCGGTATCAGAAAGTGAAGCAATGTAATTATTTTTGAAGGGCCAAAGGCCAAGCTGATCATCCGGTCCGCTTAATGTTGTTTTCGTTTTCGCTCAAACCCATCCAAATCTGGTATAAAGCGATAACCAGTTGTGAACACTCGAGTAGCATTTCAAACCGGGACATGTTAGGGTCGAAGGTTTGATGAAGTTCTTCGATGACCTCGCGTTTCGTCGCTTTGGCTTCAATTTGCACAAAATGGATGTTATTCTACGTCGCTTGCTATGCGGTATCAGAATGTTGATAATTCGAAATCATCTCGCCGAGTCAAAATCAAGCTGAATTCTTTCGTCGCCTAACATTTGTTTTTTTCTCGTTTTCCCCCAAGCCTACCCAGATCCACTATCAAGCGATATCCCATGGTGAACCCTCGAGTAACATTCTGAAACCGGAATATATCAAGATCGAACCTTAAGGTCAAAGGCTAGTTTGAACTCTTCGAAGTTCTCGCGATTCGTCGCTGAGTTCAATTTGCACGAGATGGGTGTCATTCGACGTGGCTTGTGTCGTATTATGATGTTATAAAATTGAACTAATTTCAAAGGTCAAAGGTCAAACCGATTTCTTTGGTCGCCCCGCATTTTTCTCTTCGCCCTAACCTATCCGCATCTGGTATCAAGCAATGATATCAGGTATCAGTGTTGCACCTCGAGTAACAGTTCAAACCGGAACATGTCAATGTCAAACCACAAGATCGAAGGTTAGCTTAAGTTGCTCGAAGTCCTCGCGCCTCGTTGCTATGTCTTCAATTGGCATCAAGTGGGAGTCATTCAACGTGCCGTGAGGTACTCTTGCACACTTTTCAGAAATCACGTTAACTTTCAAAGTCAATGATCGAGCTCATTTCTTCGATCGCCCCGCGTTTCTTCGTTTTATCCCAAAGCTACCCATGTTTGGTACCAAGAGGTAGCCCGTGGGCAACCCTCGAGCAACATTTCAACCCGGGACAGGTCAGGTCAAGCCTCAGGTCAAGATTAGTTTTAATTTGTGTTTCAAAGTCCTCACGTTTCGTCGCTATGGCTTCAATTTGCATTATGTGGGTGTCATTCGACGTGGCTTTCCTTTGTCGATTGTCGATAGATTGTCCACTTTCCTCTTAATGGTTCAACGGAAGTTGTCCAATTTTGAAGAGAATCCACACGTCAATGCGCACAATTTAATAACCAGCCGGAGTTCATAACCACGAGAGAGAAATGCTGAAATCAGGGATGGATCCAGGAATTGTCATTGGGGCACTTGTCTGCAGGGGCGCCATTTCTTTGGAGCGGCGCCACTGCGAAAGCAGTGGCGCCGCTATAATCTACACACTTACCGCTATGCATCTACACACTTACACATATACCTACACACCCACCTACAAACCAACCTACACACCTACACACCTGCCTACACATTTGCTTGCCCACCTACCTGCACATGTACCTACATATATCTACGTACACACACCTACCTGTTGCACACCTAACTGCACACACCTATCCACACACACATACACACACATACGCACACATGCACACACCTACATGCACACATACACCGTCATACCTACTCTTACACATACAAAACTACACACACTCACCTACACCCCACCCCCACACGCATACACACGCAGACCGTAAACCACCAGCGCAGCTAATTCGCAAATCGAACTGCAAACCACATGCACAGCAGATTCGTAAACCAAACCATAGAACATATACGTGACAGATCCATGAACTGAAGCTCTAGCCACATGCACATCTGACCCAGAAACGAAACTGAACGACAGCATGATACCAAAAATAATATCTTGAAGCCTACGAAACTACGAACGAAACTGCATTATCAATCACCACTGTGTTGCATTGATTCTTCATTCTTGCATTCTGATCATACCAATTGTCACAGAGCATGGCTCCTGTGGTTCACCTGTCTCGACCTGGGTAGCCCATATTCCGGTACCAATTCCTCAACCGTCATTTATTCTCCCTCGTCGTATCTGTAGCACACTCGTGCGTACAATTTGTGTTTCACCACATCGCGACACCCCGTTAAAAGCCACTGAATTGCGTGGATGTGGGAGCTGCACCAATAAGCTGCGGTGCGAGGCGCACATGTGCACGATCTGCGTTGTCTTTCGCGCTGGTCGAAGAGCTCTGGACACGGTGAATGAGTAGGAGCCACAGGCGAGGAAATCTTTTTGTTGAAGGGTGCTGCATACACCTGCGGCCGCTCACCATTGACATGCGATTTGATCTCGAGCCGACACCGCACAAAGGGTTTCTTTGGGTCGTGCTGTTAACGCCATCTTTATTGTTCAGATGGCGTATCAACCCAGAGGCGGGTACAGGCGCGGGCACATGGGGCTTGTGCTCCTCCCATTGAAAGGTGGCGGATACAGTGCCACCGTGATGCAGCATGTGCCCCTCCACCCCCATTGAAAAGTGGCGCTGGTCCAGCCGGGAAAGGCGGTACTTCAGGAAGGCCCGAGAGCACCCCCCCCCGCCACCCACCCACCACCCCGCTGAAAGATTTATGTTCAGTCAAAGACCTTTCAGAAGAGGTAAAGGCCTTTACCAACGACCCCTTACCTACCCACCACGGGAAGTGCTACGACTCCAGTGATGGGGAGGCCTTGGTCGAGACGAAGCTGCTGCGTCCCCACACTGCACCGAGGTAGGTACACACTGCACTTCTCAAAGGTGTATCAAAAAGCTGCCAGTTGGCCACATGTGCTCGCCGGTACCAATATTCGCGGCCGGACGTGCCACCTGGTAAAACTGACGTGCTGGCGAAATTTGCTGCTCTGTCGTGGGGTAATCCTGCAACGCTGCGGTTATATATATATATATATATATATATGCATTAGAGGCCACTGGCGGATCTAACCTACCGGCTGGGTGGGGGGGCAACTTTCGGTTTTCGGCGTCAGCCGGGCCTTAGAAATGGCCTTAAAAAGCGCTTATAAAGGGCCGTCAGCCCTTTTTAAGCGCTTCGGGAGGGGGGGGGGCAACGGCCGGGATGGCCCCTCCCTGGATCCGCTAGTGTTAGGGGCCGGTTCGACTTTTTGTTTGGGCCCGCTAGCTATCGGGGGGGGGGGGGCAATTTATCCCCTTGGCTCCCCCTTCAGTCCGCCACTGGCGTAGAATAGGCACCACCTAGGCATGGAGGAAATATGATGCAGCAGTCATTTACCATTTGCTCCTATCTCTCCTATCATTCCGTGACCTGTCTTGTCATACTGCTCCTATCCGCGGCACCGCGAGATGGATGAGGCGCTCGACAGGAAGATGTCAACGTTGGTCCAATTAAAAGTTTCTGGTTTTATGAGAAAAAAGTATCATATTCGTGGAGAAGATACTGTAACCTTTCAGTTGAACCCAATTTTGCTACATTTTGGTAATATTTATGTACAGAAATTCCGTGTGTAAGACATGGGAGTTTAGCTGGACTGCATGGGAAAACTGTCCGCAGATGTGACGTCACCGGTTGCCAAGGAGTCTCCCAATTGGACGTCGCAGCTGCTCAGTAATTTATCGAGGCCGTGTTTGCGAGCGCGGTTTGATCATTTCGAGACTCATATTGGTGATAGCAAAACTGTGCAGCAAGCATCAAATTGTTTGTATCTTTTCTTTTGTGACCATCAACGGCAGCGCGTGTTGCGGAAAGTTTGCATTTGAACAAGTTTATTCTTTCCCTATTGCATTTTCAGATTCTTAGCTACCAACATGGACCTGCATTAGCATGTCTTAGATCTTAGATATACATTTGAAGAAAATTTTGGTAAGTACATTTATCCATATTCTTTTGCATAAAGTAAGCATACGTGCTCAAACCAACTGCCGGCCACCCTACTCATTAGGCACGAATGACAAGAATTTGAATTTTATCTTTGTCTTGCAATGAACTTACTCTGTGACAGAATTGACATGCGGGCCATGCATGTCAATTGAATGAAACGAGCACTGTTTCAACATTATTGGTGCTAGCATTCCTGGTAACAAACATGCAACAATTTGAATTTGAATCCAATCATTTTGGGCAATGTGATTAAGGCCAAACATTTTCTCAAAATGATTGTTATTTGGGTTTAAGGGTGCTTCGACCAAAGCGTGATCATTTAGCGCCCATCTCAAAATGATTTCTTTTCAGTTGGCAAAGAAATACCTAGGTATCTACATGACCAAAATCCAAAGATACAAAGAAATAGTGGTAAATTTTTGATGAAAGGTGTTTTTGAAATTTGTGGAATACTTTTTCAGAATGTGATGTTTATGAACATGACTAAGAAGATGTGACCACTCATTTTTGGTGCTGATGCTTACTTTTCAATTTGGACAATGACGTCACATTGGTATGGTGTAATGACGTCATAGGTCTGGCACTGAGGCTTTGACTGGCTAATGCTACAAATGATTCACATACCTTAATGAGATGGTCAAAGTATGATTTATATAATGCACCATGAGGTTAGGTTAGGTTAAGCTACTTTGACCATCTCATTAAGGTATGTGAACCATTTGTAGCATTAGTCAGTTGAAGCCTCAGTGCCATACCTATGATGTCATCACACTGTACCGATGTGACATCTTCGTTCAAATTTAAAAGTAAGCATCAGCACCAAAAATGAGTGGTTGCTTTTTCTTAGTCACATTCATGAATATATTCTGAAAAACAATT
Organism: Ashinkailepas kermadecensis; assembly: GCA_034440615.1. NCBI lineage: Eukaryota > Metazoa > Arthropoda > Thecostraca > Neolepadidae > Ashinkailepas > Ashinkailepas kermadecensis. The sequence continues at coordinate 115,542 of JAOTOM010004120.1, forward strand.
CCCAAAAAATCCCAAAACACCTTTTATCAAACATTTATCGAAAAACCTTCATGCTACAAAGATAGCCAATTGGTATAATCATCTGTATCTTATGTGTCACAGATGTGATAGAGAATACATTTCACACTTCATGCATTCATTTCAATATTCTTTCACATCTTAACACCTTATGTTACTGGCTTAATTCCATGTTCATTCCCAAAATGGAACATTTGCAACCACATGTTTCTGGAATCTTCAATCAAGGACGAAGTTCCTTGCAATGCTGTTAGCATTAAGTACATTGCACTCTAGTACATCACATGATTATTAAGCTTTCTTTTGAGGACAATCACAAGTAGCATTTTCTGGCAAAATGGTGTCATTCCCAGCAAGGTTATTTGCTCAAATTGATCCAAGGTCTGCCAGTATTTGTTTTTGAAGGAATTCAACAGCCTCAAGATTCATAATTACCTAATTGGAGCATCAAGGCTTAATAAGCCACAGTCTGAGTGAGTGCTGGTCAGTCTGACACCATCAAGGTACAAATGTATGAGCCACAGCCTGGACCATCCCATTAAGATGTGTAGATGTAATTCCCATTTGCAGTGTTAACTCATAAAATACCATTAATATTATAGTACATTTCCTCCATACCATGCCTATGATGTCATCAATTGTATCAACTGCAATTGGCTTAAAAGTAATAATTTGCAGAGAATATCAGTGGTCACATTAACTCATAGTAAAAAGCATTGTATGAAAAAGAAATCCTAAAAATCAAGTTTCCTTGATCTGCAAGTTTACCTATAGGTGGTCCAACATCCATACATTTCAGGCATTCCAGCATCTAGATTTTAGATGTTCCCAACATCCATAGTTTTTGGCACTCTAACATCTGTAGGTGTTAGGTGATCAAACATTGCTAGGCCGCATTTTGTAAAGGATGTAATGCCATGTTTCTTAACATCATTAAGATTGTGACCACTCATTCCATTGAATATTCTTACTTTTCAGTTGGCAACCAACTACTACATCATCACTTGCAGAGGCAGAGCACACTTTGAACAAACCACTTCAATTGGCACGATGCTGTGGCTCCAAAAATAACTCTGCACAGGCATGATTCTTCTGAAAAGCCAGATAATTCCATGTGGCATGGGAAACAACTGGAATACACAGAGCACATCTTGATTGGCACAAGTAATGGTACAATGACCCTTCTATTGCCCCTCCCCCAAAAAGTCATGTAGTAGGTACTGAAGAATAAGCAAATATATAGAACAATTTTAGCAATAATTAATGAAGCATAACATGACCTAAGCTAGCCAAATGTTACAATTTAAGAAATACAAAACATGATGAGAGCTAACCTGGCAGGCCATATATACTGCCACACAATGGCACTGCTTTGACATCATCACAGGGAGTCTGTAGCAGTTATTCCATAGATAAAAACATATAACCTAACCTGACCAAACCTAATAAGCAATATATTGATATAGTGCATACAATATCATAGCTATTATGTCATCATAGTGGTTCCATATTCTGCTGTTCCTTTGATTATTTATTTACTTATGGTATCAGCCAATTTGATGCTGTCTTCCCTCCCATTCTGATGGCCTTCTGTGTGTGTAGAACAGTGTTAAAATAATGTTTTTTTTTGCTAGGTGTGATATGTCAAAACAAGTGCAGTAGGATGTATAAATCTGCCATGGAAGCATGCCAATTAAAATATCTTCAGTCCTTCAAGCTCCATTTAAGCCTGTAGTCTGTACTCATAAGTGCATGTTTTTCGTTTAATTTTGGAGACACATAATATATGGACACCTATGTTAATGATAACAATTGCAATGCCATGTTATCAACAGATCACATTGTTTCACACACCACAGCATAGATAATCTCTGTATCTGGAATTGTGTCACTAGATGCTTGTGAAATCAATCTGTAATGGTGAGCAAAAGCATGCCACGTGTACACATAATACTCTTAGGAATGAATCATGGAGACTTCACAAGCTCACATCAACAAGCACGATGTCGATACATCCTCGGAAAGGATGTATTTTCAGTGCTCAGAAAGTGGTATATTCCAGTCTATTTCACGAGTAATTTATCACTGGTGTAGAAAAGTGAGATTAAGCTGGAAAGCTGGGACATCTCCTGAACCACACATCTGAGACTATTTTTAATATGCTAACCTCTGGGAAGACCTACTCTAAAGGTGATATGCCTGATGAGTAATACTGGATATTCCAATGTCTTTGCATGACTACTGGTAGCCAAACATTTGCACTACTTAACTTAATTCAGACTAAGGAGATAACAGAATGCTCCAATGTAAAGGATGACATGTTTTTTTCCAATGGAGAGTGTATCTGCACCTTTAATTGCTGCTGGCTGCCAGATGCTGCCCATGCATGACACAAAATATCAAACCCCAAGAAGTGAACCATAGCATCTAGGTAACTAGTTGAACCTCAACACAGTTGAGATCGCATGGCTTCGAACATGCTCCATTCCTCTGCTCCAGGGCAGAGCTGCTGCTGTGATCAGCAGACGGCCACCCCTCCCACCATCAGACTCGGCTGCCAGTGGCCGACAGCGCCAGCATGTCGGACGCCGCCGCCACCACCACCACGTCGGAGTCGGCGGCCGCCGGCGCCGGCGCCGACGACTCGACCGTTCCGACCGACCTGACCGTGTCCGTGTCGTCCGAGGGCGGCCGGCCGGCGCGCGGCTCGCCCATCTCCGGCGCGCACCGCGCCCGACTCATGCACGATCTCCAGCTGCTCAGGGTCGAGCTGGCCGAGCTGACCCACCAGCGTCAGGTGGGTCCTGCAGCTGCTGACTCACCAGCGTCAGGTGGGTCCTGCAGCTGCTGACTCACCAGCGTCAGGTGGGTCCTGCAGCTGCTGACTCGCCAGCGTCAGGTGGGTCCTGCAGCTGCTGACTCGCCAGCGTCAGGTGGGTCCTGCAGCTGCTGACTCGCCAGCGTCAGGTGGGTCCTGCAGCTGCTGACTCACCAGCGTCAGGTGGGTCCTGCAGCTGCTGACTCGCCAGCGTCAGGTGGGTCCTGCAGCTGCTGACTCACCAGCGTCAGGTGGGTCCTGCAGCTGCTGACTCGCCAGCGTCAGGTGGGTCCTGCAGCTGCTGACTCACCAGCGTCAGGTGGGTCCTGCAGCTGCTGACTCGCCAGCGTCAGGTGGGTCCTGCAGCTGCTGACTCGCCAGCGTCAGGTGGGTCCTGCAGCTGCTGACTCACCAGCGTCAGGTGGGTCCTGCAGCTGCTGACTCACCAGCGTCAGGTGGGTCCTGCAGCTGCTGACTCACCAGCGTCAGGTGGGTCCTGCAGCTGCTGACTCACCAGCGTCAGGTGGGTCCTGCAGCTGCTGACCCACCAGCGGCAGGTGGGTCCTGCAACTGCTGACTCGCCCGCGTCAGGTGGGTCCTGCAGCTGCTGACCCACCAGCGGCAGGTGGGTCCTGCAGCTGCTGACTCGCCAGCGTCAGGTGGGTCCTGCAGATGTTGGCTCACCAGCGTCAGGTGGGTCCTGCAGCTGTTGACTCACCAGCGTCAGGTGTATCTGCCCCGAGGAGACTGGAAGACTGGTGGGTCTGACGAGGTGCGGATGGTAGGGGCTGGTAGGTGGGATTGAAAGAGGATGAGATGGTCAGTTGGTTGTCTGGGACTGGGACAGAGCGACAGCTGACGAGTGGGCTAGCACCGTCGGTGGAATTGTGGCTGGGAATGATGGCTAGCACAAGCAGGATGCTGCCAATACATTTCTATGAGAGGCAGCTAAGGTACTGATGTATCAGGCGTATGTCATCGAAGTAGGAGTACATCAAATTTCACACCTGGTTACGTGCGAGGCCGATACAAACAAACACCTGATTACCAGCGAAGCCGATGTGACTCGGCGTTGTTTTGGAGTCCCGGGTGGTCTATCACATCTAAGGGGGCACCTTCCATCTGCTATCATCCCCGCGCTGGTGAATACTCTGGTCTTCTCTCCGATCCGCTACTGTATTTCTGTGTATGGTAAGGGAACCAAAAACGAACATCTCGCATTAAAAATAGAACTACTTGGCAAAAGTAATTTTCGGCCGTAAAAGGTTTCACCATGTTTCGGATCTGCTGAGAAGACTAGGCTGGCTCAGTGTGGAGAACCTAGTCGGATACCACACCCTGTGCCTCACGCACAAGGTGCGCCGTCATGGTGAGCCAGAGTCCCTGGCTCATGATCTCACCACCGTGGTGGAGATTCGTGGCCGGACCACCCGTCAGGACCATCACCTGTATGTCCCCCGCTCCCGCACTGAGATGGGGAGGAAGCGATTTAGCTACAGAGCACCACTTATGTACAACTCGTTGCCACCCGAGCTGACGCGGCTTGCCATGCCGATCTTTGGTCGCCACCTGCGGCGGAACCTGTTTAACGTGCCGCCCGTGCCGGACTGATTTGCTTCTCGCCCTGTTGTATTTTTTTTTATTATCACGTTTATCACCATCAGTTTAACTGTTATGTGATTTTGACCTTTTCTGCTGTGCTGTTGTATCTAATTAGCGCGAGTTTGTAATAGCCACAAGTCCATTGTGGATTACCTCAATAAAAGTCTGTGTGTGTCTCTGTGTGCGGGACAACACCTGGTTACAAGTGCCAGGTGCCAGTTTAGTCACGATTTTTTAAATCTTAATGTAATCATCAGTTCGGTAATCTTAAAGGATGGTCTGCCATAAGCTATTTGACCAAATTGCATGATTTCGTTGTGAGTAAGCCCCATAGATACCTCTTGTGTCTGTAGTACGGAATATCCGATCTTGGTCGACGTTCAAAAGGCATTTGTTTGTATTAATCACGCAACGCTGGTTTAAAATGTATGTCTACACCGGTGTCCCGAGGAGCTTGGTTCCCTGGATAGTGCCGCTCCTCACCGACAGGTGGCAGGGCTGTTGTGTATCCGGTCTGGATGCCGATGCCGTGCTGTCCAGGTGGACCCGGATCTTTTCCGGCGTATCACAGGGCACGAAAACTGGCCTGTTGGCATTCAGATAGTAGTTAACGACGTAATGCATCATTTTATTCATGGTACAGCTGTCGTGGCACTCAAGTATGTTGATGGCATCACCATGGCCTTCAAATCACCTACGCGGTCTGACTTTCGAGGCCTCATTGAATGACGCTCTAGGCCTGATTGAAACTGCAGTTGACCACTTTGTCCAATGGTCCTCATTGAGCAAAGTGAACATCAGTCCAGCAAAACCAAAACTTGAGAATCTCGTTTACCGAAAAGCCGTCTCCAGGACCGATCATCTTTTGTAGCGGACAATGTCTGGTCCACTGCTCCGCGGTAAAAATGTCGATATTTTCTTCACTGATGACATGATTCCAGAACATTAATTCAACAAACATTCCAAAGCTGAAGATATTTGGTGAGGCATCGCCTGTGATCCACCCAGCAAGGCGTGTTACTGAAGACTCGTTAGGATAACTTGAAGCGAAGTTTTAACTGATAAAATTGACTTTAATGAAATGTGATAGCGTTGAGCTGGAATAACAGACATCAATTATCTCTTTTATCAAACCCCTTTCAGCAGCAAATACCTGTTCCGTGTTCCTCCTCTTGTTCTTTATTCCCCTTTCTCTTCACGTCTTCGTTATGGCTGCAGTTTCCTTGATTCCTTAGATAGTTTTTCGTAGCAGCTGTCATTTTGTATGTCGTATAATTTTATATGCATCGTATTTATGTTATTGACACAGTGTGGTAAGTCTGCTAACAGTGTCCTGATACTCTGTATCCAGTGGATATTGAATTGCAGGCCACCACCTAGAAAATCGGGTACCAGGCGACCATTCCTGTCGATGGGGCAGGTAAGCTTAAATGAGAGTGGCCGAGGGGCACCTCTAGGCAATGTGAACCATACGCGCCGACGGGCTATGACAGGGTAACAGCATTTATATGTTCTCCACGCGCTGGTTGTGACGATGATGTCACATCCGACAGGTGGAGCACCGTGAACAGCAGAGCCGCGTCGACGAGCTGGAAGACCAGCTGGCCGACGCGCTCCACCAGCGCAACATGCTCCAGATCAGGTGACGTCATCAACTGCCGAGCGAGTGCCCCGTGAAGCTGGTGACGTCACCAACTGGCGAGCGGGCGCCCTGTGAAGCTCGTAGCATCCCCAACTGGCGGTCGTGCCTGGCATATGGCATGGCTAATGGCTGTAATTTTTGACGTGCTGCGTCTAATATATTTGTATAAATATGGTGTATTTATTCACTCACTTGGATCTTAATGAGGAGGTCTACAAGTTGCTTTGGGAGTTTCTGGTTTATCTAATGGATTCTGGAAGATTATTTTTATCATCAGCTGGGGCAGATAGAGACAATGCATCATGAGGTTCAAGTGTGTCTTGATTTGAGTGCTCCTCATTTATGTGCATTGGTTGGATGTGTATATGGTCCATTTTGCGTCAGTTGGCAATGATCTATCCTATATGGAGAATTGGCGAACATTGGCTGAGATCGCAGTGTGCTTTTCTTCCCCTCGCCCATACTTATCTTTGCTGCTTTGAGCCACTGACTGATGTACTATCCCGGTGTGTGCCTTATCCACCTGACCCCATTTCACCAATATGAGCCACTGACTGATATACTATCACAGTGTGTGCCTTATCCACCTGGCCTCATGTCACCAATCTGAGCCACAGCCTGAGATGGTGTTCCAGTGTGCGACAAGCTGCTGGAGCCATTGCCTGATATAATATTTATATTAATATTATTAGTTGTTAATTCATTGTTATTATATATTTTTATTTATATAATATGTTAAATTTACATAATATGTTAAATTTGTATATGTTAAATTTATATAATATGTTAAAGTTATATAATATGTTAAATTTATATTAATATGTATTTATACTATTATTATTTATATTAATATTTAGAATATGACAGTTTGCGCCACCGACTGACATCGTGTCCCGCTGTGCACGCCAGACTGAGTGGCCAGCTGGGTCAGTACGAGGCCGAGGTGGCGTCGCTGCGACAGCAGCTGGAGCAGCTGGTGAGCCGGCAGAAGCAGCTGGAGGACGACAACAGCCGACTGCAGGTGACGCCCGACCAGCTGAAGCGGTCGCTGCTCAACCTGAACCTCACCGAGGCGCGCTACCAGGAGCTCAGCAAGCTGGATGCTGAGGCCATGTCTGTTCGAGATTACGCCGCGGTGAGAGCGGGTCACGTGACTGGGGTGGGTGGGGACAGCACCCAGCGGCTATTTGTAGACATGTGATGTCTGCATTTCCGTGTGCATTGTTTTACAGAGTATGTTACTATTTGGCTGTTTGGCTGAACATAGGTGTCATCTTTTGATCCATTGATTGTTCCCCAACTGGGACTGTGGATCCCATCTGATGGTGGGGTACTGCTACCTATACCTATATACCTAATCCCAGTGTTGACTGTGCCTGGCTTCCCTGGGCGTTGACTGCTTGAAATCGGCTGTTAACTGAACCTGACATTTTTTGTTCTTGTTAGCTATACCTGGCCTCCCAAGTTATTGATCAAGCCTGATTTACCCAGGTGTTGACTGTACCTGGCCCGATGCGCCCTAAAGCCCTAGTAAATAACTAACTAACTAACTCCTCCAGGTACCCACTGCACCTGGCCCCCTCGGGTGTTGATTGTGTCTGACCACAAGTGTGGACTATGCCTGGTATCGCCAGGTGTTGACTGTACCTGACCTCGTCAGCTGTTGACTGTTCGTGTCCCCGCCAGGCGGTGACCGTACCTCCAGGTACCCACTGCACCTGGCCCCCTCGGGTGTTGATTGTGTCTGACCACAAGTGTGGACTATGCCTGGTATCGCCAGGTGTTGACTGTACCTGACCTCGTCAGCTGTTGACTGTTCGTGTCCCCGCCAGGCGGTGACCGTACCTCCAGGTACCCACTGCACCTGGCCCCCTCGGGTGTTGATTGTGTCTGACCACAAGTGTGGACTATGCCTGGTATCGCCAGGTGTTGACTGTACCTGACCTCGTCAGCTGTTGACTGTTCGTGACCTCGCCAGGCGGTGACCGTACCTGACTTCAGCGTTCACTACCCGCGACCAATCGGCATGAGCGATTGATGACGTCATGTGACCTAAGCGGTCGACTTGTCGCGAGAGCCAACAACCAGCCAGTATTGATTGTACCGGACGTGTGCAGGTGCGGCTGTACGAGGCCGTCTCTCCTCTGGAGTCGCGCTGCGGCCAGCTGGAGACTGAGCGAGCCGCTCTGGCCGCCGAGCTGGAGGCGGCTCACACCCAGCTGTCGGCGGCTCGCGCCGATCTGCGCGACGCTCGCCAGCTGGCCGAGCGCGCCCAGCAGGAGCAGCTGACTGCGCTGCAGCAGCTGGCCGACGCGCACCACCGGCTGCGCGACTCGGCACTGCCGCGCGCCGTCAGGGACGACCTGCAGGTGCGCTGCTGCTGCTCGGCCGATGTGGCGCCGCTGCTGAGGGAAACACTCCGACTCCGACCTGGGGCGGCGATGGCCGAGTGGTTAAGGTGCTGAGCTCTGGGTGCCAAAGGTCCCCGGTTCAACACTCGCACCACTCGGGGCATTTCCCAATCCCGGGTCCCACCGGCGAAACAGTGTGGGCGGCGCCATTAGCCGTGATCGTGCATAAAGTGCGTCGAGAACCATCCAATAAACAACAAACCGACTCCGACCTGCCGTCAAGTGTAGCGCGTTGAGGGGTAGTCGTCGTACGCTGATTCCACTGGCAACCGGTGAATGCGGGACGTAGGGGTGTGCGTCCCACACAATATTTCCGCAGTTAACACACGACATATTGCGTTGCATGGAGGTCGAAGCGCCCTAAGCCCCAAATAACTAACTAACGTTGCATGGAGGGAAGCTGCTTTATTTCATCCCTTGCGAATTTGTTTCAATGGAGATACCAGCACCTGACCCCAAGAATTAAACTGTTGTGCACCATGGACCTGTATTTCCATCAGGAAGCATGCTTCGTCGCTACACGTTTAAAATATTTCCAATGGTGGCGAGCCAGCCGTAAATCTGGGAAAACATTCGGAAACCTACAGTAGAGCCAACACTGGATTCTGACTGGTTGTGTTATGTCGGGAACTTACAATAGAGCATACGGTGTATTTCGACTGGTTGTGTTATGCTGGGGACACTTACGATAGAGTCTACACTGGATTCGGGACTGGTTGTGTTATGCCGTGGAAGCTTACAATAGAGCCTACACTTAACTCCGGCTGGTTGTGTTATGCTGGGGAAACTTACAATAGAACCCACGCTAGATTCCGACTGATTGTGTTATGCTGGGGACACTTACAATGGAGCCCACGCTGGATTCCGACTGATCGTATTATTCCGGGGAACTTACAATAGAGCCTACGCTGGACTCTGGCTGGTTGTGTTATGCCGTGAGTGGGAGCGTTCACAGCGTGTGTTCACACGTCGCCCTGTCGGCAGACGCGGCTGGCGCAGGCCGAGTCGGACCGCGAGACGGCCCTGACTCGACTCGGCGAGCTAGCGGCTCGAGCCGACCAGGCGGAGGAGGCCGAGCAGCAGCTTAAGCTGGCCACAGAGAGGTGAGCTGGGCCCGGATTATGGAGAGGGCGGTCCTGGTATGTGTGTAGGGCATAACGGGAAGATCACCAGCTAATTTCCTGGTCCAATTTGCGAAGTTAGTGTTGCCAGAAGTGAAAGTTGGTGTTGCAAAGCAGGCTGGGGAATAGGATGTGTTGGCAATCACAGATTCAAGTGGTTGAAGGTATGCTGTATGAGGATGGGTGCAATTAAAGCCTATCTGCAAGATACGAAAAGTTCTGGTTATGTCCTGCTGGTCCATTTTGTCCCAAAATTTGAGCAGATTCGGAGAACGTTTTGGACCCATGTAGCACATTTCATGTGCATTTAGCACATGTGTATACACACATGCGCACATACAAACATACACACATACATACACACATGCACACCATCTGCACCATTATATGGAGCATCTTCAATGTTATTAAGATCATAGTGATCATTAGATGTACATAGTGATACCGATTTTAGCTTCCATTGTGCATGATAGCATGCACATCCATCCATGCAAGCATTCTTCCAATCTTTTTGGCACATCGTTTTCTGTTCCATTTCTTTGTCCTCTTGGAATGTTCTTGCAGCTCTCATGATTACCTGAAGTAACAAATACATATTATTCTCAATTATATATTACCAGGTTGCCATGTCAAAGACTGAATATGGCTGGACAAGATGAAACGTGCTAGAATTAGACGTGGATCTCATAGTCAGCCGTTAGTCACCATATTCTACATATTCACAGAGTATACTGCTCCTTGTCCCTCATCGAAATTCTCACTACTGGATAATTACATAGCTAGCTGGGATTGCCGGTAATGTATGGCTCTTCATCTGACATCTGGTTTCCAAGCAGTGTATTTCGGAGTGTATAATCAGTTTGTTGGATGGCCAAAGCTTAAAAAGAGCCATTTTTTATACCCTGGTCCTAATAGTGCCCATACTCTCCCGTCGGCGTCTGTGTTGGGCATGGATGCGGCCCGCAACTTGACGGGAACAGCACATTGTATGCATTGTTGTCCATTGATGTCATCCTTCGTTGTGTCAAAAGTCATCATAAATAGAAAGTCAATTTCATTAAATTGCGCCCAGTTAAATCTAACTTCAAGCTGGAACCAACAGAGCAAGCTGTGGCTGAGAATCATGTTGCAATTGAACATACATACAAATGAGATCAGATGCTTTGCGGATTGCGATTGAGAATTAATTAGGTAGTATTATTCACCAATAATTACCGAGCTTTTAGCATTGATGCAGCACGTTGTACTTGAATGTCGTGATGACACTTGCGTACTGCAATATCACGCTAATGAGAGATTAACGCTAGCATGGCACATTACCCGAATGACCTCATTGTCTCATGTTTAACTGACCATCCCATGGTTACCTGACAGTCCCATGGTGACCTGACCGTCCCATGGTTACCTGATAGTCATACGGTGACCAGACCGTCCCATGGCTACCTGACCTGCTCACGGTTACCTGACCGTCCCATGGTTACCTGACCGTCTCATGGCTACCTGACCGTCCCACGGTTACCGGACCGTCACATGGCTACCTGACCGTCCCATGGTTACCTGACCGTCCCATGGCCACCTGACCGTCCCACGGTGACCTGTCAGCCGTCTGGCGGCAGGCTGAGCTCGCTGGAGGCCGACCAGCTGGCGTGGGCTCGTCGGCTGGCCGAGGCGGCAGCGCGCCAGACAGAGGCTGAGGAGGAGGCGGCCCGCCAGCGTGTGCGCGCCGACCAGCTGGCCGAGGCCGAGCTGGCCGCGCGCCGCCAGTACGCGGCGCTGCGCGACTCTGCGCGTGCCCAGCACCAGCAGCAGGTGGCCGAGCTGCGCGCGCAGCTGATGGCCGAGGCGGCGACGCAGTGTGCCGAGCTGCGCGTCGCCCAGCAGCAGGCGCGCGACAGCGAGGCGGCCGCCCGACAGCAGGCGCGCGACACGGCCGACAGGTGACGTGTGACGTCCGACAATAGGCGCGCGACACGGCCGACAGGTGACGTGTGACGTCCGACAGCAGGCGCGCGACACGGCCGACAGGTGACGTGTGACGCCCGACAGTGGGCGCGCGACACGGCCGACAGGTGACGTGTGACGTCCGACAGTAGGCGCGCGACAGGTGACGTGTGACGTCCGACAGCAGGCGCGCGACACGGCCGACAGGTGACGTGTGAGGTCCGACTGGTTTTCTGGGGACCTGTCGACCTGTCGACTGTGTCGAACCACGGCTGGAACAGCACAACCTCTTCCTGGACCTTTGTAGTTCTGAACGTAATCCTACCCGGAAAGTTGTCCACTCGCTTCCTGTAGCTGGACGTGCTTGACTCAAAAATGATACATTTATAGAAAATACCTTTCCCAACCAATTTTCATCCACAAAGACAACTTCCTGAAGCTAATTCCGCCGGTCTGTTACTCCACTCAGCACCCGTCGCCAGGGTATTGCTGACACCCAATGCTTGTTCATATCGGTAGGGCACCAGCTCCGCATCACTGTATCTGGCACCAGCTCCACAGCACCTGTTGACATGCTCAGATTTGGAATCTGTCGTGCACCAAGACTGGAGTGTAACATGCCTTGATCTGGAATGCCTGATTCTCCAACTAGGTGAAGTGTGACGTGTGTATCTTATCAGAAGTGCGGACTCTCGTAACACTGACGTCTGCCCTGCATATTTTGTTACATTGAAGTCTGCCCTATATATGTCGCTACACTGAAGTCTGCCCTGTCTACCTCGCTGCACTGAAGTCTGCCCTGTCTATCTCGCTACACTGAAGTCTGCCCTGTCTATCTCGCTACACTGAAGTCTGCCCTGTCTATCTCGCTACACTGAAGTCTGCCCTGTCTATCTCGCTACACTGAAGTCTGCCCTGTCTATTTCGCTATACTGAAGTCTGCCCTGTCTATCTCGCTACACTGAAGTATGCCCTGTCTATTTCGCTATACTGAAGTCTGCCCTGTCTATCTCGCTACACTGAAGTATGCCCTGTCTATTTCGCTACAATGAAGTCTGCCCTGTCTGTCTCGCTACACTGAAGTCGATCTTATGCGTCATCTTCGCGTCATCTTCGGGTGGGCGTTTGACCCGTCTATCCCCCTCCCCTACCGCTCAGACTGGAGTCTGATCTGGCAGCAGAGCGGGGTCGCCTCTCCGACCTGATCGCTCGTCTCCAGATCGCCGAGTACGAGCTGGAGCGGTACGATGTGGTGGCGCGCGAGGCTTCCGACACGGCGAAACAGCTCAAGGACGAGAACAAGTCCATCAACGCGCAACTGCACGTACGTGCGAGCAAAGCGAGCGTGGCATTCGTGTTGGTATGCTTCACATTGCTTCATGGGCGCCAAATGACCGAGTAGTCGGCGCGCCCTTAAGCCCAAATAATCAATAAATCAATCACATTGCTTCCAATGCCTTCGGATCTTAGCCAAATTTCGTCGTCGATTGAAGCTAAATGCGAGCATCGGTAGCCAGAGCATACACGACAAATGGGTGAACAGTCGCCTGTGCGTTCTCCCAGTGGTAATCCCTGCACGGCGTCTGGAACCACAGAATAATAATTCCCAGAAAAAGTGTCTCAAGATTATCGCCTCATCCGGTGGAAGCTCTGGCTTCAGGCTCTGAGGTATCTGGTCTGGGCGCGCGCTATGTAGCGCCTTTTCATATTGCGCTGCGCTGCGCTGCGCCTTTTCATATTGGCAATGACCCTGTTTGCACCATCAATAAACCCATCAGCGCTCTAACGCATGGATACCATCGTGGTTCGGATCCCTGATGTAATGCAAGCAACTAAAGCCAATGGAAGGACGACAGGCCGTCTCTCCGACGTTCGCCCGTCAGTATTTGCGGATTTTTTGCACACTGCTCGAGTTGAGGTCCGAGTCTATTTATCAATGATTATAGGGTGAATTAGAGCATATAATTAGAAAGTCGATGTTTGAAGAAATGTCGCAAATCGCAATGTTATGCCTAATTTGTGTTCAACATATTTTTGACCATTTTGGACGAAAAAAATTGTACCTTTGCGGTAAATTACTGTATCTTGCCACCCCAACACAGTTTTCGGATGTAAGAAGTCCTTCCCGATTACAGAGATATATCAATTTTAAAAACATCAGTTTGTGGTTTGACGTCATGGTTTACTTCACGCACAGGACAAACTGCTAGTCAGAGAGACATACAACTGTCAGAATCGTGTTCAAGAGCTAAGATAACCCCATATCGAGAGTTTAAACAAGATATAAGCGGGTGGGGTGTTATCGACCGGTTGAGTTGGCCTGGAATGACCCTATGTATTGTGTGCCCTCCCAGGATAAGGAGTCGACTATACAGAGGCAGGAGGCCTCCTTTGACAAGGAGCGGTCTCGCCTGGAGCGAGAACAGACCGACTTGAAGCAGAGACTGGCGGCATACGAATCCTTCGAAAAGAGTTGGGACGATTTCATATCGCAAGCGGCGAAAGGTCAGTACGCTAAGGTGTCGGAAATGGGTGGACGGTGGTGCTCCGAGGCCACGGCGAAATTTCTAAAGATGTGATGTCACTGACCGCCCAGACACTGATTGTTCAACTGACGTGCTGGAGATGGCACCACCTCTGATCGTATGATAACCGTCTGCGTCGCCTCGGGCAGTGAGAGTTGGGTGAACCGTGTGGAAATCCCTGAAATGTGTACCGCCGAGAGGGTTCTGGTGACCTACCTGCTGGAAACTGGACAACGGTGTGGAAATCTCTGACAATGTAGTGACCGTCGGTACCGCCCTCCCCCCCGACGATGAAGTGACGCTCCTCAGATGGTGACGGCTCAGGTGTAGACTGTATCACCTCTGAAAACGAAACAACGTTGTGCAGGCGGTGACGGTTCGGCCGACCTGCTGGAGAGCGGACCGCCTCTGCCGGCGGCCGGCCGACGCCGTCTGCAGTACTCGCTGCAGCTGGGCCGACGGCTGGTCGACTCCGAGACGGCCGCCGCTCGGCTCAGCGGTCAGCTGCGCCAGCAGACCGAGCTGGCCGACCGCCTGCAGCACCAGGTCAGCGACAGGTCATCGTCACTATGGTGCTGACACCAGGTCATCACAGCTACAGCAGCCCGCCCGCTCACTAAACCCACTGCTTAACATTTAGTGATGCTGAAATTAACGCACTAAAGCAGTTGGTTATCATGCTGCTCAAGTCTGGCAACAGGTAGCACATGTGCTACATCGATACCACACCTGTACCGCACCTGCGCTACACCGGCACCACACCTGTACCGTTCTCGTACTGGCCGGCAGCTATCCCGCTGTAGTGTGTGGCCGATAGCCGTGCGTTTCCTGTACCAAACGTGTTTCGCACCTGTATCACGCCTTTACCACACCTGTACGTTCCCAGTACAACACCTGTACCTCACCTGTGCCACATACGTTCTGTGCCTGCACGTCCCTAGTACCGCAACCGTACCGCATCCGCACCGCACTTGTACCACATATGCTATGTGCCCGTACGTCCCCAGTACAACACCTGTGCCCCCACCTGCACCGTACCTGCACCGATCGGAAGCTGTACCGTTGTAGTCCATGACCGAAAGCTGTACATATACCGGCACCATATGCGTACCTCACGCATCTGTGTCGTACCTGCACCACGTCTGTACCATACCTATACCGTCCTGTGCCGGTGGGCAGCTGTGCCGTCTGGAGCCGCTGCTGGGCAGCGGCGGCGGCACGGGCGACACAGACCGGTGGCGCAGGTCGGAGCACACCATCGAGCAGCTGCAGACGGACAAGACGAACATGTCACAGCGGCTGCGGCGGCTCGGCGGGCAGCTGCGGCAGGCAGCTGAGCAGCGCGATAAGCTGCTGACAGGTGGGCTCAGCTGGCCTCTGGAGGCCGGCTGGCGACAGGTCAGCTCAGCGGGGGCCGCGGCAGCTCAGTCGGTAGGGAGCTGGACTCTTGGTCGGAAGATCGTGGGTTTGGATCCCACAACCGACGAGATTACCGAGTCCACCCGCGATCAACTGGCGTGAGAGGTTGGCGACGCTATGTGACACAGCAGTCGGATGCGTCGTGAAATAAATGAAGTACCACGGTCAGCTGGTCACGAGTCAGATCAGTTTGCCGCACGTCAAACCGGCTGAGCACAAGTCAGGCCGTGTTGTGACGAGTTAATCGTCGCCGGATCGGCCGCCAAATCCACCTTCGCTAGGCCGCCGAGGGGTTCTTGAAAGCCCCCTACTAACCTCCTACCTAAATAAACTAGAATAAATTGGAGACCACCGTTAGAAAGCCCTGGTCATAGAGAACCTGGAACATACTTTAAATTGGTATTTTGACCGATAATCAGGTCGCCAAAGATCACGTGAAGTCAAAATATGAACCTTGACTTAAATAACTCCAAATGTTTTTTTTTAAAGAAGAATATGTTTTCTCTCGGCATTGTTTCTCAAGAACTAACACGAATGAATGCATTTATATTAAGAGTAGTTAAAATCGGTCAGGACAGTGTAGGTCAGGCAAGGTCAGAATCAAGCTTAAAACCAGCTTCCGGACTATGTATGATAGTGACAACGGCAAGCGAATTAGCAAGCCAATGCATACAGCTCCAGCTCATATGACAGCTTATTTTTTAATTTTTGCCGTGCTGAGGTATTTACGGTTCATAATAGGCCAACCCAGTGGCATGACCTTTACCTTGGGGAATGACCTTTGCCTGGAACACATGAGTATATGTCTCGCGTTCTTTTAAAAGAATTCGTCAAGGAACATTCGCATTTCTGTTTTATAGCTTGTTTGGTAGATAAGTTTAAGTTTGAATGCAAAGCATGTTCATCACTTGAAGCATGCTCATTTTATTTCCAAGGAGAAGTGATTTCATGCTACATTTTTGTAAGCTATCCAGCTTCTGACCACATGGTTTGAAGCTAGGTCACGCTGGGTCAATATATAAATTGATAAAACTCACTTCAACTTTTGTCTACGTGTACACTGTTACACGTGTACGTGTACACGTTGCCTACGTGTACACGTGTACACAGTACTCCCAAGGAAAAGTCAAATAATGTCATCCCACCAGATCGGGTCATCTCAGGTCATTGGTTTGCCGAGCAATAACACGCTCCATGACTCAAGTGACGCTGAAACCGAATACAAATATGACTGCGCGAGGAACATCAACATTTTGTTTAGATGGCTTTTGTGTAGAATATGCATATTTGACATGACGTTATGTTATTCATTTTTTAGATGTTTCGTATCAGAATGCTTTTAGCTATCCTTCATCATTTTCTGCGTAAAAATTACCTCAGATTCCCTATTTCACTATTACGGTTTACAAAACGCGGAAATTAACCTCACCTCAGTAACCTTCACCTTACTGAAAATTTTGACATGGCAGGGTTGTTCGTCTTCGTGAAAGACCAACATGATCGGAGTTTGGTATTGATATGCTGCTGCTACTCAAAATGGCAGCACTGTGATGACTTCGGAACCCTCTGCCCCTTCCCAGGCCAATGACCTTTGGTGACCTTGACCTGAAATTTGTGCAAAATATGCTTTTTTGTAATGCGTAAGAAAGTACTGCAATTTTTGTGTGCGTGTGCTGTTCGCGCCCTATCACTGAAAAGCCTGAGGGGCTCTCGAACCCTCCCTCCCCCCCCCACCAGGGTTATATCAGTTGATCACAGGTCAAACCAGTTGATCACGGGCTAGACCAGCTGGTTGGTCACTGCGGGGACGGACGGGTATCCTGTGAGGTAGCCGTATACATAGCAAGACTAGCATTATTGGCCACAATAAAACCGCAATGTAAATTGCCAACATCACTTCCACAGAGAGGCATCTGGATATATTTCGGTGTGATTTGGATCTACTTTAGTCTCGAGAATATGCACATTTCGAAGTATTTCGATTAATGTTGGCGCCCGCCATCAATCTACAGCGCGTTTCAATAATGCTCGTGAACGGCAAGTTAGCGGTATGTGCCCAGTATATGTCGGTTGTTGGCTAACCTCTAATCAAATGATCAGACCCGTAGTAATATGACTGACGAGCCGTTTTCCTGCAGACATCGAGGTACTTCTGCGTCAGGAGAGCGAACTAGCGACCTTCAAGCTGTTGGTTGGCCAGCTGGCGGAGCCCGTTACTACGACACAGCGCGGTCCACCGCAGTGACCCTGCCAAAGAGCTTCGACTGCTTGGTGAACCGGGACGTCTTCCGTCATTTATAGACATGTCCTTTTCTGATGATAGTTTTAAGCAGGTTTGGTGAAATCGTCGAAGCGTGCCTGCTCAGTGGTGTTGACCCACCTTAATATTATTGTTTTGTGTTTGAGTGCAAGTTACTTCATTTCGTGCATGTTTTTTCATCGTCTTGCAGGTCCAGTCAAGTGAGATGTTCATAACATGGGACCAAATCGTACCGTATCTGGTTACCGGAAACTGCCAAGCAAACGATGGATGTTCTCATCTGAAGGGCATTTTAGTCTGCGTGGTTCACGATTTGTATGCAGATGGCTGTGCGTTAACCTCGATATTATCGGGTTTAGCATCGGCATCGCCGTCACGTCACGATCCTGCTTCTTCCGACCCCCGCCGCAATGTGTATGGTCTTCTCAGAACTGCAAGGGAACAAACCCGAGAGGGTTGTGCACTACCTCATCTTTGCACATTGCAAAAGCCACAGGCTAACTCCAGTCCTTACTGTGTTGAGGCTCAAGAGTGAAGGGTTCATTGTTGTGATCCTGTGTCCGTCAATGCATTCCAGATGTGCGTGATATTTACCAACATTGCCCACCTGTGACAGGGCAGTGAGCTCGCCTGACCTTCCCTCTGGTGGTTCGACAGCACGCGGTGCGCCACTGTCGTGCTGGTCGATACAGGCTGCTCATTGGCTGTCTGACGTCATCGCTGTTGTACCGGTACTCGTATGGGCGGCATCCGCGCTCTGGCTGAGCAACCGATGCAGTTGAGGTGGCCCTGAACTCAAGCGACCAAACGTTCTCAAATGTCTGTTGCTCTCTCACAGTCGAGCGTTTAATAACCGTCCTTGGTGTGTCAGAAACTGGATACGTGGAAATGGTGCCCACGCGTATTGACCGTTGTAAGTCGACATGGAGCTTTTTAATTCGTTTCTAGGCGAGATGTTTCGTGTGCTGGGGTGTTTGGTAAAATTTCAGGCAATGCTTCGGCGGACATTGATGGGTTGCGTCAGCATGGCCACCTTTGCAGTGCTCGCAGGCCTTTCCCACACAATACTCCCAGTGTAATGTCAGTGTGATGCTCCCAGCGAGCCAGCGTCATGCTGGATGGACGAAGCCGTGGTCATCACGAACACGTGCTCCACTCCCCGCCTGCGCCCACCTGTTGTGGGGACTGCCACGGCTCTGCCGAGGCCTGCCCGAGTTGCCGAACGGCTTATCTATTGCGTGCGCCTCTGAGCCGCTGGCGTCCGTGACATGGGAGCGGCAGAGGGAACAGCTGGCGCGGTCCCGCGGTCCGACACCAGCGCTGGCGTACCCAGCCGCGTGGCAGATATCGAGGTGGCGCAGCGAGTGCCACCTGTCGGCGCCCGGCCCGTGGGAAGCTCGTCAGTGCTGTGACGGTCCGAGGCACTTCCACGTGCGACGTGCGGCACGCCTCGAATACGCTGCATGACCACTGCAGTCGATGCGCCCCTAAACTCCCAAACGCCCCGAACACAAGTACAAATATATTTCGCAGTACAGACACGAGACCGGTTTCACACACACAGAACGGCCGGCCGGTCGGCGCTCCGTCAGTTTGTTCCGGCGGCGCCGGTGCCCTGCCGCGCGGCGTCCTGCTCGACGGCGTCCTGCTCAGTGGCGTTCTGCTCGACGGCGTTCTGCTCGGCGGCGAGCGCGCGGAGCCGTTCGGCGGCGGGCAGCGGCCGGCCGCGCAGCACCACGCTCGAGTAGCAGCCCTTCTGCGCCGACCGGATGTTGCTGCCTACCACGCCCAGGTAGTCGGCCGTCGGGAAGAGGCCGTACTCGAGCTTCTGGCCGGTGGGCGAGACGGCGCTGTCGCCGCCCGAGTACAGGCACACGCTCGGACCCGAGAAGCTGGTGCCCAAGTAGATGGTCCACGCGTCCGGGCCGGTCACGATCACCGACTGGTAGCCGTACGCTGAAACGGACGGTTGTGATCACCGACTGGTGGCGGCACCACGTGTTAGGTTGCTCGCTAAAGCACAAATGAACAACCAGCTCTACATAGTTCAGGTCGGCTGCAATGGGGTCCCGTGCATAGCCCTCATTTCTCATGATGCCATTAGCCACCCTGGCAGGTTGGTGGTAACTGCTGCTTGAGGGAGAGGATGTTGAAGTCGGGGTATTAAACTTTGAGCTTGTTTATCGATCTAAACAGCTTTGTTCTCATCAAAATTGCACTACAGATAGAGCTTTATGAGAACAGCTGTACGTGCGGCGAATTACCTGATGCATGTTATGCCACACATTGTGGCAAGTGCCGGTCGGTCTGATAATGGTTAAATAGATGTCACAAATCCTCCTGAGGACTATATGATGAATGAGATGCTTCAGCATGTTGACTGTGACCCCGCCTTGGCTACTGCACCTTTCCATTATATGCGGCTGATTATATTGGGTCATGTAACATTAAGGAAACATTGCCGTTTATTTCCACTTGTCATTACTCGGGAACATCTTGTCTATTTGTACGTACTTAGATGCTATGCTATTTTCTTGCATGTGAGGGAAAGGGGAGCAAAGGTCGTAGCGGGAAAATCGGTATGTTTCTTGCAAGACTTCAATAAAGATTTCCTGCAAGGATTCCTAGCACACCGCCGAGTTATGTGGGCTGCCAAAACACCTGAACAAGACAACTAACTATCTGCGGCCACTTGTGTCTGGTTATGGGACTGCGGTGGACAAGTTACCTTGGCTCTTAGAAAGAATCATTACACAACCACTAGTGTTCGTTCCGGTCCACCTTGGCAATACGTACAGTTATTTAGACAGGGTTCGACAGCAATTCCCATGTGGCCTGCCTGCTGGTGCCAATACATCATGGCCACCATAAATGTCCTAAAAACACATCGATTAAATCGATCTGCTTGGGTTGCTCTAACTGAATTAAAATTTGTACTTAGCTTTGTACTTAGCATTGCTTTGAGAACAACTTCCTTTCATTTCGTTTCGGCGAGGAAAAAAATATACCGGCAACACACCGGCATGGCTATGGGTAGTCCAGTGGCACCTTCACTTGTTATTGTGTTCATGGACGCAGTGCAATCTGTGATAATATCGGCTAATAACACAAAACCCAGCAGTATCTACGCTACATAGACATCTTTGGCGTATTTGTTGCTGGGGCAGACGAGACAAACTGTTAGCGACCATCAACAGTCTCATCCGTCTATCAAGTTCACAACTGAAAGGTCGGACAATTCATTGAATCGGCAGATACCCTTTTTAGACACCCTATTTAATGTAGATTCACGATGTAGGTATACTACTGAACTGTATCGCAAGCATATGGCAGCACCGATAACGCTACCACATAGCTCTGCACACCCAATGAGTGCCAGACGATAGGTTCTGTACTCCCAGTTACTCCGAGCCAAGGGGCTGGGGTTTGACGAGGCGGCCCAGGATCGTGGCCTGCACAAAATCGAGACGTGTTTAGCTAATGGCTACCCCACGGCTTAGTCGAGCGACTCAAAATACTAGTTGCACAAAAAGTATTGAAACCTTGCAGGAAACATCCCCTTTCGGAAATGATATTCGTTTCATTGCCGTTTATCGATGATGTGCTGTGGAGGTAAGTGGAGTCTGTCATCAAATATTTTGGTATTCACACTAAGGTTGCATGGAGAAGTGGTAAAATGCTATCTAGTCTGCTAACATTATCAGCACTGGCTCCACCCAGCTGTCCTCCGGTGGGAAGTATTATAACTGTTGTGAGGGGGTCTGCGTGGACGCTGTCACCTGAAGCACGCGGTTTATTTGAAAACTTGTGCTCTCTGTTCTCGCCATGTTACCTACCTCAGTGAAAGCAGGCGGAAGGCTAGGGAGCTGTCTAATGAGCGTCTCAGGGACGCTGAGCACAGAACACTAACAACTCTACTAGGTGATCACACGCGCTTGACACACTGTCGTGAAATTATAACACCTGACTCGTCCACAGTGGAAATAATTCGAATATGTAAGAATGTGGCAGAATTGAAAATTGCCGAGTCGATGGACATTTACAACGTCACAGATCAACACTGAACACGCAAGCATCATACTGGTGCCTGTTGGAACCAGTCTTATATCAGTAGTTCGTTTGCATTTTGTGTCATATCAGTGATATCAGCAGTATGTGAGGTGGACTGCAAATTAGCGTTGGGTGGCGTTTAGCTGCATTAGTTTTAATATTAAACTACACGTTAACAGAACAAACATTTCTCATGAACTGTGCGTCGATTAATTAAACTGTTTTGGTGTCTGCAGTCGTCAGTGTATTGGATGACGAATGCGTGTAATTAGGAGATAAGTTGGTATGGGTGTTGTTCATAATTATGAACATGTTCAATGATATATGCATTGATATATATATATAGATCCATAGATACATATATAGATGTTAGTACATTCCTTCTGGTGTGTGGACTGATTATTTTCGCGGCACGATCTCCAGCGCGCGTTTTATAGAAACTGGTATTGTTCTGTTTAATGATGTATTGTAGTTCTTTAATACTAAAGAAAAACAATATGCCTTGAGCAAGGCTCGGAGCCGAAATATAGGTGTATTTTGAATTGTTTCGACCTTCCGGACTTAATATGAGGGATTGGTTATTTGTATTAAAATGTGTGTGCAAGTTATGTATCATTTAGAACGATACGGAGCCGTGAGAAGTTGACATCTGTGAAATTAAGTGCCCTCGGTTTGATTGGAAGATTAATTTGACACACAAGTAGACTTAGTGTCTAGTAGTAAATTAACCTACTTGATACCTGTAGAAGATACTTACAAAGTGATAATGACTGCATGAACGTGGAATTTAAATAATGGAATACTGCTTAAATAGTATTATTTCAACTAAACCTCTTCTTCCAGCTGATGTTGCCACAAGAGGCAAAATGGTAACCTCTGATCAAGGTCTGGTGGCTTCTTCATACCAATTCATGGGGAATATATGCTAACAACGCCCCACGTCCCTTGTTTGACACTTATGCTATGGTCAATCGGGAAAATTTGTGGGACAAGCAATAAGCTGACAGTGCTGTATGCTTCTTATTAACCTGAGGATATTTGAAATTAAAATAAGGGTGGCTTGGTGCTCAAAGACGGCTTTTTGGTCACTCAGGACCTCTTAAGCCTGGCAGGGCTACACAAATCAAATACAGTGACCTGTTGTTGCTCTTCGGTCCGCCGCTGACGTAATCTGTTCCATGTACTCACAGGTTCCGATGTTAGTCAGGGATGTCTTGGTGAACACCTGCTTGCCGGAGTAGTAGGTGCCTTCATAGAGGCTGAGCGAGTCGGCAGAGGCGTCATAGTAGTCACCGACTCGTCGAAAACTGGAAATCTGCCGATGCACGCATTCCGGTCAGCTGACTCATCAATGGGCCCTCAGCTACAGCCGCTGCCACACAAAAATGGACGCTGTCGCTATCGGCGCAGAGAACACCCAGCGGCTGCAACACGATAATGGGCGCTATCGGCGCAGAGAACGCCCAGCGGCTGCAACACGATAATGGGCGCTATCGGCACAGAGAACGCCCAGCGTCTGCAATACGATAATGGGAGCTAGCGGCGCAGAGAACGCCCAGCGGCTGCAACACGATAATAGGCGCTAACGGCGCAGAGAACGCCCAGCGGCTGCAACACGATAATGGGCGCCATCGGCGCAGAGAACACCTAGCGGCTGCAATACGACAATGGGAGCTAGCGGCGCAGAGAACGCCCAGCGGCTGCAACACGATAATGGGCGCTATCGGCGCAAAGAACGCCCAGCGGCTGCAACACGATAATAGGCGCTAACGGCGCAGAGAACGCCCAGCGGCTGCAACACGATAATGGGCGCTATCGGCGCAGAGAACGCCCAGCGGCTGCAACACGATAATGGGCGCTATCGGCACAGAGAGTGCTGTTGTGTTAACCCAGTCGCAGCAGGGTTAGCATGCCAATGTGCTACATTACCCAGCGACGTGGCTGCAGTCACACGCTAATGCGATACCTCGGCACAGCGACGTGGCTGCAGTCACACGCTAATGCGATACCTCGGCACAGCGACGTGGCTGCAGTCACACGCTAATGCGATACCTCGGCGCAGCGACGTGGCTGCAGTCACACGCTAATGCGATACCTCGGCACAGCGACGTGGCTGCAGTCACACGCTAATGCGATACCTCGGCACAGCGACGTGGCTGCAGTCACACGCTAATGCGATACCTCGGCACAGCGACGTGGCTGCAGTCACACACTAACGCGATACCTTGGCACAGCGACGCAGTTAACGCCTAGTCACTTCGAAACGGAGTCTCGTACCCCGTATCAGAGGCGCAGCCAAGGGGGCCCGGGCCCGAACACTTCTTAGCACCCAAAAATACACCAGATCAAGCGGGAGATTTTGAGATTTTCACCACGCAAAAACCAAAATTTTGGCGCGCCAGAAGCTGTTCTTGATTTCATCCATTTCCCCCTAGGGAGAAAATGCGTAGCCAGGATTTCCCCCCGAGGAAACTCCTGGCTGTGCCACTGCCCCGTATCCTGGAGTAAAAAACTTTGTACGTGTATTTGCAAAATTCGCGAATGTTTGGGTCCTATTATTTCTTTATATTTTCCTTAGTCGCTTCCTTTCGGAAGTTGGTGAGTACAATCAGTCCGTCACAGCTAAATGTTGTCTGGCATCATTTGTTGCCCATTCTATTTCAAATGTGTCAGCTGCTGTCCATCGGATCCTGAGGTTGTCAGCTGCTGTCAGTTGGACGCTAAGTGTGTCAGCTGTTGTCAGCCGGACGCTAAGTATGTCAGCTGCTGTCGGTCAGACGCTGAGATTGTCCGCTGCTGTCAGCCGGACGCTAAGTATGTCCGCTGCTGTCGGTCGGACGCTGAGATTGTCAGCTGCTGTCAGCCGGACGCTAAGTGTGTCCGCTGCTGTCGGTCGGACGCTGAGATTGTCCGCTGCTGTCAGCCGGACGCTAACTATGTCCGCTGCTGTCAGCCGGACGCTAAGTATGCCAGCTGCTGTCGGTCGGACGCTGAGATTGTCCGCTGCTGTCAGTCGGACGCAAAGTATGTCAGCTGCTGTCAGTCGGACGCTGAGATTTTCAGCTGCTGTCGGTCGGACGCTGAGATTGTCCGCTGCTGTCAGTCGGACGCTAAGTGTGTCCGCTGCTGTCAGTCTGATGCTAAGTGTGTCAGCTGCTGTCAGTCGGACGCTGAGATTGTCAGCTGCTGTCAGCCGGACGCTAAGCGTGTCCGCTACTGTCAGCCGGACGCTAAGTATGCCAGCTGCTGTCGGTCGGACGCTGAGGTTGTCAGCTGTTGTCAGTCGGACGCTAAGCGTGTCAGCTGCTGTCAGTCGGACGCTAAATGTGTCAGCTGCTGTCAGCCGGACGCTAAGTATGTCAGCTGCTGTCGGTCGGACGCTGAGGTTGTCAGCTGCTACCGATTGCACGCTGCATGTGCCAGCTATCGTTTGTAGGATGACAAATATGTCAACTACTGTCTGTCGTACAATTAAAGCATGATCTGCTGTGAAAGCGCTGAATCGTTGTTTTGAAAGAGGTGAAGCTTAAGAATTTGAGGTTAAAATGCCGATATATTTTATGACTAAGTGAGTGAAACTTAACGCGCACATAAATGACTAGTCTTAGCCGTCAGCAATCAAATCGTGCTCGGGGTGTCCTAAATAATACGTAATTCTTAACTGTCCTACACAGGCTAATGGAATTCAATTAGCTTTTATCAATCATTTGTTTTAAAAAAAACCAGATGCATGGTCAGCGACATGTGACCACTTTATCGATGCATTTCTAACAAACTGAAGGTATTGATAATCACCTAAGCGAGAAAGAAGGTGCGCGTTTTTGTGAATGTCCGATATGCAGTCAGTCGGACTTGTAATGCACGGGCTATATATACTCGATCACATGTCAGCCAAGTGTCCGGCGCTGCCCGTAGTGATCACCCGGTTTGTCGCCTCACCTGACTGTCGAAGTCGCTCTTGAATGTGAAGCAGTAGTTGAAGCCGTAGGACCAGATGACGCGGCCGGCGTCGTAGTTGTACTGGTCGTGCTCGAAGAACACCCACCTGAATCACCGAGCACCGCCGTCACCCATGATCAGCTGAGTTCAGGACAGATCATGGCAGGCTGCCGGGCACCGACAGAGCCACGCACGGTGGAGACTGTGCGAGTGACGCACAACTTCGGCATACCAGCCAGTGATTTGAAAAGAAGCAAAATCCGATCGGTTTATATGCACTGATGATTCATGGGGCATTCGGACCGTACTCTAACCGATCGAGTTGAACAAAACAAGTTATGGTGAATTAAATACGTTATGATGAAAGCTGATCATTCGTGGGGGTCATGTAATCTTGAGCATTCCAGTTATATTAATTTGTATCCGAAAGTAAGAACAAACGTAAATGTTCACATTCCCTCAGACTATAGGGCCTCTCCCATGCGGATTTTCCGGGAGGGTCTAAAATGCCCACTTTTTGCCCGATGGACGATCTCAGCAATTACGAAGTGGGTGTCGATGGAAGTTGCAGTACTAGATGTTTTTAATTAATGTAGTGGTTTTGACCTACAACCGTAATTAATATTTTCCTTTAAATGCCTTTAAATCGCCCCCAAATGGCGTTGAAGTTCCAGATATGCCCGATGGACGATCTACGAAAGTAGCTTGCAGAATTGCGCCAATCACACACTGATCGATGTCTTTTCACCGTATTAGATGAGTTCAGGCAGTTAAGAGAAAAATTAACATGTGAAATGTAGAAATTCATCACATCACAATTCAACTAGAGATGGGTTACATCGCAAGTCAATTAGAGGTGGGTGATGGATTTGTTGTATTGACCCATCTCTAATTAAATTGTGATATGATGAATTTCTACATTTCATATGTTAACTTTTCTTTAACTGCCTCAACTCATCCAATACGGTGAAAAGACATCGATCATTGTGTATTTGGCGCAATTCTGTAAGTTACTTTCGTAGATCGTCCATCGGGCAAATGTGGAATTTCAATCCCCCATTTCGTGGCTTTCCACGCATTAATATTGGATGTAAATGACTCATCTGCCCCAAATCGATGTCGAAGTTTATTTTAGAGCCATTTTCACGAAGATCGGTATAGTAATTACTGAGATCGTCCATCGGGCATTTTCTTCTTTTTTTATTACAGCATTTCAACGCCATTTGGGGCGATTTAAAGGCATTTAAAGGAAAATATTCATTACGGTTGTAGGTCAAAACCACTACATTAATTAAAAAAAACATTACTGCAACATTCATCACCATCCACTTCGTAATTGCTGAGATCGTCCATCGGGCAAAAAAGTGGGCATTTTAGACCCTCCCGGATTTGCCCCGGTTAAAAGGAGCGCCTGGATTCGCGAACGTTTTATCTACCTGCATCTCTTATATCAGGATTGTCCAGAATTGGACTGAGGACCACCACGCCTTTAAATACATTCCCCACCCCTGGACTGAGGACCTGAAATAACGAGTAAATTCTAATCAGTGCGGCTAATAATTCCATCACCATAGCATATCGCACGGTGTTCAGTCATCAATATATTTTTTAGTGATGGTTGGATCTAATGATGTTGATTGGGTTGCCGTTACCTAGTAAATTTTAATATACTGGAGACTTATCTTCTGTAAATTATGTGGTTACTGGAGATTTCATCAGCAGTCCCATCTCGAAATAACACTTGTCACTTGTCTTTTGTGGCTGCTATGAAAATGCGACGAAATATTGTGTTGGTGAGCAGCAATCGCGATGAGTCTTCGTTAATCCCTCTACTCCCGTGTAGTACACCCATTTATGGGGGAAATCCTTGTTTAAGCCAGTGACGAAACTGGACTACCTGCTTGTAAGCGATTTCCCATGCATCTTGATGTTCTGATAGTGGCACTGTGTGCACGGTTGGTGGCCCTAAAGCTGCCCTGTTAGCCTAGGTGTCGAATGGCATTCGATTATATTTACTTTAGCTGAGGGAAATTTACCGGATTAGACCCAAGAACACGTCACGACAGAGCATGTTCCTTCACGCCAGGAATTGATCTCGACATCCGGTACTAAATTTTATATCGAAAGATGCAACGTGTTTGAGGGGATCCAAGCTAAGTTTTCCAAAGATGCTGTTTTAAATTATTCTGACCGGGTTTGATGGGCTTTGTGAGATCGGGGTGCATCCTAAGCAGTATTTGCTGAGCAGACGGTGAACCAACCACCCGTGGCGTGGGTTCACATCAAGCAGACGGTGAACCAACCACCCGTTGGCGTGGGTTCACATCAAGCAGACGGTGAACCAACCACTCGTTGGCGTGGGTTCACATCAAGCAGACGGTGAACCAACCAACTGGTGACATTATTATAATTCAACGGCGGGATTTTAGCCGGAGGTGCCATCATTGTTCCGGTGGGGCGGCCGGCTGCGGTGTCCCCGACCTTATCAGGCCAGTTGTTAGCTGACTTCAACTTGCGGATAACACGGGTGACTCGAACCTTGTCTTGCCGGGAAATGTGGGTCGCTGTCGATACTGCCAATGAATTTACTGCCGACGACGAAACTGCTCATACATTACTGCTACTTGGCGTCACTTCTACATGACATTACTGCTACTTGGCATTACTTCTACATGATATTACTGCTACTTGGCGTCACTTCTACATGGCATTACTGCTACTTGGCGTCACTTCTACGCGACATTACTGCTCCAGATATTACTTCTACGCGACATTGCTGCTCCAGACGCAAGAATATTTCACTTCAGCAACGGCGAGAGGAAATTGGTAGTTGTGAAATGGATGTATGCTTCTTTATTGGTTGATGATAATGATAACGTGATTATTAATGATAGGTGATATTTTTTGTCAAGAGCGCCATGTCGAAATATAAAGTAAGAAAATAATCCAATAAAACAATCCCGTTTTATTCATTACATTCTATAGAATAGTTCCTCCACCATTGAGTACACAATTTCGAGGATATGGAATTATTTCCCGTTTAGAAGTACTTTGTGTTGGCTTTGAGGAGCTTGCTCCTTTTTCCACCACTGCCCTCATTTCCTTTGCCCGCACCGATCAGTTGTTACGTAACATGCAATGATAAGCGAGAATAAGTGGTGTGTTTGTAGCCTAGTGGCCAAATCACCTGAACCCTCTCCCGAGCTGGGTCAGTGTCTGAGTCGCGAGTTAGGATCCACGCCTCAGGAACTGTTCTCGGTAGACACACACCACCAGGGAGGACTCCAACAAGCATTGCCTCGGTGGTAGTATGCCCAATAAGCAATCGTGAACTTTCAGCCGGGCGGGGCGCAATTTTGTACGTAACTGTCGCATCTCTCGCCACGGATGTTTTAGTGAAACCCCATAATGGTGCAGGTGTAAAATTACAAATTGCATGCAATTAGCGACTATTTTCCGCGTCGCAATTGTGTGACGCAACAAATAATCACTGGGAAAATTAGGTGACTGAAATCCACATCCTAAAATTATATTGTCTACCAGCGTATCGGACACAGTCTATGGATATTTTTTTTTGTTTTTGTTTGTTTGTTCCATTTTACAAGAAGAAAACGTATAGTTAACGGCACTATACAGACGACCGCAAGTAGACCTATTTATCACAGTTAAAATACGTTTTATATTATTATATTTTGGAATAATGATATGGCTCATGTACGTGACCTGCCTTGGATACAACTCTCGAGCACTTTAAAGCGTAAGGTTAAAAGAGTAAGACCCTTTTTAGCATATTAATATGTGATACCGGAAGGTCTGGAGAACGCCAACTGCATATCGAAATACGGATTTTGTTAGCAACACGAAATGTTCGTTCTAATACATATTAGAGCATATTATCGCTGATTCTAGTATGGATTAAATATTTTTTAGTGCTTGGTACGCGTTAGTTCGAACATTATTTGCACCTGCTTTATTTTTGGGTGGGGGAGGAAATGATACGGATGCACCATAGGAGTTGGGGTGTACGTTTCGTGGTTGGGTGCGCACTTGGATATTCCAAATGAAATGTTACACCATCCATCAGCTATATTCGGATGAAGTGTATGGTTGTTGGCGTATGACAAAGTTTAGGTAGCCTACTCTTTACTCCTCTGGGAACATGAAAGAATGCATCATCCTCACCGAACATTTCTGCGCACCTTCATCCTCCTTGGCGAAATGTTCTGCCGTGCCCGCAGGATGCCCCTAATGCAGTCTTCAGGTATACAGACCACGACAGGAGGGCCTGTATTTCACAAGACTCCTGCAGCGCATGATCAGCAGACCTCTCATACAAAATTAGAGAGTTGTGTTCGAGTTCTTTGTAGCTTTCAATTTTCGAAGTATCCTCGATTTCGAATGGTCCTCCGTGAGGGAGGCCCCATTAAGGGAAGTCCTTCCATGACCTGTCCTCCCCGTCCATTGACTTGGACGTTCCGCCGCCTGTGCCTTCACGATTTACTGTTTCCTCTGATCTAAGGCTGTGAGTGGCTCTCCAATCTCAATTTTCGGCGGCGGAGGGGTGACCAGGCCTCCTGCTCCCATCCTTAGCTTCTAGAGCCTGAACTTATGACCTGACAGATGGAGGATTTGTTGAAGTCGTGGCTACGCCGATGATAATTGAACGTCGGTCAGTTGGCTTTTTTCCTCTCTGGAATGAGATTGGCCTTTAGAACTTCGTTGCACATGAAGCTTAACACGCGCACTGGAGGGGGGGGGCGAAATCCGCCCACCCCTCCGGTTTTTCGCAAATAACTGCAAATTTTACCGGTCGATATACGCGATTTTCGGTGTACCTGCTTAGAAATGAACGGCGCGTTGTTTAAAGCAAGAAAAATGGAAATCGAACGAAAATTTTTCAAGTTAGGGGCCACTAAAATCAAAAAATGTTATAGCGCCAGACCACAAAAATCGGCGCTGATGCGCTTCCAGTATATTGACAAAAGGGAAGTGTTCTAGGCAACACTAGCGACTTGTTTGATGCATATTGATATGCTGTATAGTTCCAAGGTCATGTTAGGTCACCAAGGTCAAGTCAGGTCAAGTTCATGACAGGTTAATGGAACCAAACTTAATCAATTGGAATGTTGCCATAAATGCACTACTGGTTGTCATTTGTACTATTTGTCATTGCGTTTCCATACTTTATTCATGTACTTCACTCCCTTCTTCACGAAGCCGATTGCTCCGAGCTGCCCGACGGAGCAGTCGGGCGGGCGGCCGGTTCCGGTAACTGGAACAGGTAACTGACCTGATAAAGTGGTGCTATATAGGTGACCTGAGGTAAAATGTTGGGTCTAGCATCTGCATTGCATCATTAGTAATGTCCAAAACATCACTGATGCCCATTTTTGAGCATTTAAACACAATCACAGCGATCCATAACAATGACAAGCCAAGCCACGCAAAACCAGAAAATTTTGCCAATCTGACCTCATTTGACCTTGAAGATATTGACCTAAGGTCACGAAAATTGCACACAATAGAGTTCACTACCGTGCCCATCCACCCTGCGAATTTCGTTCCTCCAGCTTTACTAGGAGCCGAGATCTTAGGGGGGGCTGAATCCGCCCCCCCTCCAGTGCGCGTAATTCTCAGAGGCCCTCCAAGGCGCGTGTTAAGTGGTTACCGAAACTGATTTGAGAGGTTCCCTTCTGGGCTGAAACCTACATATCGTAATGATGGCGGGTCTAGGATCATTTATCATTTCCCCTTCCCCGCTTTCTCGAGCGGTTGCTATGGCAACCGACCCGATGCGCAATGAGTCAGGAATGTCAAACCCGGCCAGTCATGTTGCTGGAGTGAATAGTCGTGCTCTGGTAATCCCCCAGGGGGCAAGGACAGGAGGAAGTTAATTTATTTGGTCCTAGGGTTGGTCGCAAGCTAGCGACGTATGGCAACCTTCTAACATGATCTGACTGATGTCTGTTCACACTGTCCCCCACCAATTATCTACTGCGTACTACTTACTCAGATTTGTTCAATTATGCTAACTCTATGCCATCGCTATTTTGTTGGACCATGTTGATCGTGACCATAACCATGACCATGAAAACTCGCGTCGCAGCTGCGAAGCATCTCCATGCTTCCAGGAATTGTTTTTGAGGTCCGCATCTTGACCTAATATGACCTCTGGTTGACCTCATCAGTCAAAATGCAAATGCAAGGTATGTCTCGGGCTCCTCATGACCAGAGCAGTGAAGATCATGCTGATTCAGGGGTGTCACCAGGAAGGTGAGCTAAACTATGGGGCGAGGGCCGGAAGGGGTGCACCCATAGAACTTCCCGATGATTCTGGTGAATCTTGAAATATTTTGTTACGGATTAGGAAGTGACTGACTTAGAAAACGTCACCGGATGTTTGTTTAGATGTGGTGGTGGCAGTGTCGATTCAAGGCCGTTTCCAAGATTATGTGGCATGAAGGATGAGATGCCGGCTCACGGGCTTCACCAGAGGTTATCTCGGGGGGTGACGGCGGTTCTCCCACACACTACGTTAGACAGGGGCGGATCCAAAGTCTGCTTTTTGGGGACGGGCCATGGCCCCTTCACCCCCCCCACACTCCCACACCCAACATGGATCCGCTCCTGCCGCACACAAAGTACGGTGAACAGTGAGCATGGCGTATGCGGTTCATGAGCATTTTGATGTCTCATATTCGCCAGCCATTGAATTGCTACCATATTACCTTGTTCGATGGTCGCTGACAATTTCACTAGCAATGATCAGGGCGCAGTATTCTGCAGAACACTGGCTGTCATTGGCTGTATATTGCTGGTAGATTACTGAAGCCTTATTGTTGCTCTTGAAACTTTCAGTGCTACTGGAATGTGCCCTAAACGTTCGAAAAGTAATCATCCATAAAACTTGTGTTGCTTGATGCTGGGCAACGATACATATGCAAAATGTGTACTGCTTGCACTGGCGGATCTAGCCCACCGGTTTGGGGGGGGGCCAACTTTCGGTTTTCGGCGTCAACACCCCCCCCCCCCATCCCCTCCTCATCCCCCAGTGGCGTACCTAGGAATTGCATAGGGGAGGGGTCGAACGGATTTGGAGGGTGCCCATTCTCCCACTATTTTTGGTTACAAGCACCGGAATTCGATTACTATTTGGCAAAGGGGCCCATTTATTAAAATAATAATTAATGACAACATACTTTCCGGTGTAGGGGTCACAGCCTACCTCCACCGTTTCTAAGTTAACGGATTTGTGTTCTTGTTTACCAAAACGTTCACGTTCAACGTCTTGTACCACGTAAACGTTCGTGCACGTATACACAATGGTGGATCCGAGTTTGTCAACTCTTGCCGTAAGCAGAACTTGAGCAGAATGGAACCCTGGATGTGTGTCAAAATCTACTCTGCTACCATATCGGCTTCCAAACAATTATAAAATACCTTTAAAATTGGAGATTCTTTCATTCAGACGCCATTTTTTAACCTCTGCAAAGGTTACTGTATTTTAATTTAGTTTACTTCTGTTGGTTTCGGGGAGGCCAAAAGACACTATGCCTCCCCCCCCCTTTTAGGCGCTTCGGGGGGCCATGGCCGGAATGACCCCTCCCTGGATCCGCTAGTGGCTGCTTGTCGTATTAAGCCGCTGCTTATCAGAATATCTGCGGCAACATTGGAAAGTATTGCCAGCCACAAAAATGTTGCGTTCAGGCAATGGACCCATCTGGACCCACCCAAGCTTTCCAGAACTCAGGAGCTGGGGGTCCTAATCCCTCCAACTCCCCCACCCCCCACCACCACCGGTGCTTCCACCCATGATGCTGTACGACACTTGGCGATGGGTAAATGGAAGGCAATGTTACAATGTAGCCCAGGTCTGCCTTCAGTTTTGATCCATCAGCTAGAGGTGATATTTTGCCGACACTTGTACTTGGCCGGTAGCTCCAACCAATCAAAAATTCCTCTTTTTCGTCAATTTGCGGAGACCCTAACCGTCACCACTTCGTCTAGGAAGTTCTTGCTGAGCTTTGTGTCGGCGGTTTTGTCTCGGCATCCTCCCGTAAGTGTAGGAACATGTGTAGGAACGAGGGTGGTCGGGGCCACTTCCATCCCCAAACAACACTTCGAAGCTTTAACCATCAGCCTTGTCGTTGTTGCATGGGAATAATCGAGTCAGACAGTGGCCTCCCACTTTCACCACCACGTTTCCGGACGCTCCAACGCCCTCACTTCCACTCACAGCCCGTTGATGCAGGCGGAGCGGATGCGGTCGTTCCAGTGGCCGAGGCTGCTGCTGCTGTCGTGGTAGGTGATCATGTTGCCCGTCTCGTGCTGGCCGTCGTAGGCGTCCAGCCAGGGCTGGACGGGCGCGGCCGCCTGCGCCGCCGCCACGGTCAGACCCAGCAGAAGAGCACTCAGCATGGCAGTGAGGACGGAGACCAGCTCTGAGGTATGGCGCACCGCACGGTCGGGCCGACTTTATACGTGGCGTATCGTGGCCGGAACGGCGCCGCTGAGACCCGAACACCTGGCTTTCGCCGGATCTCGGCCAACACCGTTCACACCCACCAGTTCCGCGAGACCAGGGCGGTTGCGAAACCGAGAGGTATGTAACACGATAGGGTCAACTCGGCAGGGCCGTCGACTTGTATCCTTTTTCGGGCGCATGCCCCTCACCATGTTGTTTACCCTCCCTTATAAATTATTCTGGTTTCACCAGGCCCACACACAAAAGACACAAAATGACCACAGCAGGCAGTGTCGTCGCCATGAAAATATTCCAGGAGGGCCAAAGAAAAAGCGAGTCTCAGTCTCCACCTAAAAAGGGGCCTTCATGGCTTTAGGGGCCTCCCATTGTATTTTTTATCTCTGCTGGTTTGTGAATTCAAAGGTTGGTATAAACGGGCGGTGAATCCTCGCTCGGCTGGGGGCGGAAACCAAGCCCCGCTGTTTTTCCCCAATTGGATGTTTCCCACCGCCCGTGGCGCCGTCTTGAGCTGGCAATAGAACCTCTAGACTATGCCTTTACTCTTCGGATGGTGAGCGGTGGTGCAATGGCGGACGCAGCCGATGAGCGCCGAGAGGTGCCGCCAGAGCTCAGACTCGGACTGCGCTCCGCAGTCGGCGGTCACACGCGTGGGCACGCCGAACCGGGCCACCCAGCCGGGGACGAAGGCGCGTGCCACGGTGGTGGCGTGGCTTTCTGGCAGGAGGACGGCTTCAACCCACCGCGTGAACCGGTCGACGCTGGTCAGAAGGTGGTGTTGCCGTGAGAGTGGCCTCACGATGTCCATGTGAACGCTGGTGGACCGGTCGGTGAGCGTCGGACAGCTGGGCGTCGGCTAGGGCGTCGAAGTCCAGCTGTAACTGTGGCTGAAGGAGCAGCGACGCGGTGCGGCTCAGGGCGTCAGACGCGGTGTTCTGAGCGTTGGGCACGTGGCGGATGTCCGTGGTGTGTTGCGCGATATAGTCGAGCTGCCGAGTCTCCCGCGGCGAGTGGATGCCCGGGCTGGCAGCCACAGCGTGCACCAGACGTTTGTAGTCCGTGAAGATAATGAAGTCATGGCCCTCGACGGCGTGCCGTAAGCGCCGGGTGGCCAGGTACACCGGCAGCAGCTCCCGACCGAACGTGCTGTACCGGGTCTCGGCAGGCTTCAGTGTCCGGGAGAAGAAGGCCGGCGACTGCCACGGGCCATCGCAGTGCTGGTGGAGCACAACACCCACGTCAGTGCACGAAGCATCGACCTGGATGCTGCGAGTGGTGTTCGGTGCTGGGTGGCTCAGAAGCACGGCTTGAGTGAGGGCGTCCTTGACTCGCTGGAAAGCCGCGATTTCCTCTGCCGTCCAGTCGATGGCGGAAGCGCGAGGGCCACGCTTCATGGTAAGCAGGCCGTTCAGCGGCAGTAGCATGCCGGCAGCATTCTTGATGCAGCGGTGATAGACGCCGTCATGCCGAGGGATCGGCACAGCTGCCGCCTAGTCTGCGGCTGCAGAAACACTACGACCATGTCCACCTTGTAATGCAGCGGCTCGATGTCGGACAGCGAGACGTGGTGTCCCAGGAAGGCGACGCCCGGTGCCCCGAGCACACACTTCAGTCGATGTTGAGTGTGATGCCGTACTCAGTAAACCATGAAGCCGCGAGAAAACCGCGTGCAGGTGGGCGAGGTAATCCTGCGGCGTCCTGCTGGCGATGAGGATGTCGTTGATGTAGACGACTAGCTGTCGACGCCGCGCAGCACCTCATCCATAAATCGCTGCAATGTCTGGACTGCGTTCCGGAGCCCGAACGGCATCCGTACGGCCTCGTAAATGCCGAACGGCGTGGTGATGGCGGTCTTGTTTACAACGGCGGGTTCCACTGGGTTCACCAGATCGAGAGTCGAGAAGATCTGCCAGCCGTATAGGTGGGCTGCGAAGTCCTGGAGATGGGGGATCGGGCACCGGTCCGGCTCCGGCTGCGCTTTGAGGCGGCGGTAATCCCGGCACGCACGCCACTCGCTTGCGGTCCTTTTGGGCACCATGTGAAGAGGTGACGCCCAGCTGATGCTGCCGGGCCGAAGGACTCCCCGGCGGAGCAGCTCGGCGAACTCGATCCGTACCGCACCGAAGCGGTCTGGATGGAGACGTCGTGGGCGGGACACCACTGGCGGACCACGGGTGGCGATGTGGTGCGTTATCTGCTGCTGAACCGCAGCGTGTCGGTCCCTGAGCGTAGCGATGGCCGGGTGCTCCTGAAGAAGCTGCAGGAAGGCGGGGAGTCTGCAGAGTAGCTCTGCAGGCCCGGAGAGGAAACTGTACTCGTCTAACCACTGGCGCGCGTCGCAAATATACTGACTATGCTATCGATACTCAGGTCATGATGAGAGAGGAAGTCGGCTCCCAGGATGGGCGAGAAGACGTTCGTGGTGAGGAAGGTGGAATTTACGGCCGGAAAACAGGCGCAAGGTGAGCGGAAAGAAGCCAAACGTAGGGATCGATGAACCATTGGCGGCTTTGAGTCGGTAGGAAGTGCCGGACCTCGGGTGATCGGGAAGGAGTCTCTTGGCGACAGCCAGGCAGAGAACGCTGACCTGCGGCTCCAGTGTCGACCAAGAACTTCTCGCCGGAGGTGACATCGCGGGTGCAAAGAAGTAGCCCCATGGAGGGAGATGCAGCGGGGCATAGCGCCGTCTGTGCCGCCGCGACTAGTTTAAAGGCCAGCAACACTGAGCCAGGCACTTGCGAGCCCGTTGCCCTAAGCGGGCATGACAGCAGCGGTACTGGTGGATTTGCTTTTCATCCGTTAGCCCCGGGTGCTGCAACGGCGATCTCGCCGCTGGAGGGCGAGAGTGAGATCTCGCCTGAGGTGAGAGGCGCCGTGGTGCTTGGCACTGCCGCGCGTACGTCCCCTCTCGTTGTTCTCAGTGAGCTGCTGCACTGCAGCGGTGAGGAGAGATGGTCGCTCTGAGAGAGAGAGAGAGAGAGAGAGAGAGAGAGAGAGAGAGAGAGAGAGAGAGAGAGAGAGAGAGAGAGAGAGAGAGAGAGAGAGAGAGAGAGAGCGAGAGCGAGAGCGAGAGCGAGAGCGAGAGCGAGAGCGAGAGCGAGAGCGAGAGCGAGAGCGAGAGCGAGAGCGAGAGCGAGAGCGAGAGCGAGAGCGAGAGCGAGAGAGAGAGAGAGAGAGAGAGAGAGAGAGAGAGAGAGAGAGAGAGAGAGAGAGAGAGAGAAAGAGATAGATGCTTCAATGTGGATGCTGGGACGATCCAGTCCCCTTCCCCCTCCACAGTGACGCTCGATTAGTGTCTGATATGTTTCTGGACGAAAGCCCCTTCTCCCTGTTTCCTGACCCAGGAAAAGTTGGATCAAGTCGTGTAGTGTGCCCCCTCCCCCCCCCAATGATTTAGCTGCCCTTGACCCGTGTTTATTCTTCGTTCCAGTGAGACCAACCGGGTCGCCGCCTGTACTGGGACCCTCGATACTTTTCTGCGTGAAGGAAGAATGATAATTTCTGGTCTCTTTAATTTGCTTTTTCATGCCCGTTTAAGGCTTGCCCTTATGTGAATAAATGCCTGCACTGTCACGTCGCGCTGGTCTCTATGTCGGAGGTGTCAGGAAGTTTCGTGAGCATGGGAGGATGAATGTTCGTGACTCAAAGCTGAGCGAGTATGGAAGTGCTGTACGTCATTTAACGCCTGTTTGCCATTTCATTCTTTATAAATGTGTAACATCCGCTATTTCAGGTTCAGTGCCGGCATTTCCTCAGTAGCAACGGCTTAGTGTAATCTAAAAATGTATTTGCTTCTTAGTTATTCCACACTTTTCTGCTGTTTAGGTTCGCCAACTAGGAAACACGAACGTAAAGAACACTGTGTGCTGCTTACATACCCATACTTATTCTAAATTACTCGACATGTAGCATGAACGAATCTTGTGCAGTGACTCTTGTAATTGTCATTTTACGATATTCTAAGCAATGGAAATTTTCGATGTGCATTCTTGCCAAAGGTAATCCATAAGTGTCGGATTTTCTTTTCACGATGAAATATTTGGAAGTCAGAGGGGAATCATCTGCATGTGTGTGCTCCCTTCCACTTCTGCAGTCTATGATGGCGTCAAGGATATCACCCTTGGCCTATGGCGCAACTGCACCTGCCGGGATCAAGGTTTTTACCAAGTCAGTTTCAGTAGTGCATCAGGTGAATATAAAATGCGGGATCTTGAACTTAATATGTAAATATATATTTTATCGCGGTGCCGGATTGAACCAAACTTGTGATGTTGCCCACTAATATGCATAGGCAGAACATTTCTTTTATGGGTACCCTGCATTCCAACTTCATAGACATGGCATTTGAAAACCGATGCAAATATGAATATTGGCAGCAACCACCATTTTCGTGAGGATGTTCCATCGCAGAAAAGATGGCGTTGTCTAAAAGCACCACTGATCCTCACCCCTCCAACCTGAGAAACCTGCAGGCTTGTCGCTACGAGGAGGAACTCTTACGGAGCGTGGTACCATTGCATCCTTATTTATGGTCTCCATTCTACGAGTTTCTTTAAGCATTAGACCAGCGGGGACCAACACCGATTGCCGTGATATTCATGTTGAATATGCAAATGAAGAACCGTTTACTTGAGGCCTGATGGGCGGAATTGGCAACATTGTTCCGCCAGAGGCTATAAATCTGCACAAACATTTTTTTTCTTCAGCATGCCCACAATGACAGTAACCGGACGTTCCACCGTCGAAAATGTGGGGCAGTAGTGCGAATGCGGTTTACCATTTATGGGATCTAACGTTACATTAAGTCAAGGATGACATCAATACCCTCATAATACCCGCCGGAACCAAACCCATTGTCTGGTGGAATATAGTGCAAATTACAATGTATATGCAGGTAAACACACTGAACACTGAAATGGCGGATCTCTGATAAACAAAATGTCCATGTCGTGCGATACTTCCATTCACTACTGACTATTCGGGTTAACGGTTATGGTTTGTTCCCTCCACAAGGGTTAATGGACCCTTGGCTCGGCGGCACCGGCTAAGCTGCCTATTTGATGGGCAACAGGTGTCTGGCGTTTGAGTGGAGGGCGAGCGAGAGAGGGAGAAGGAGAGAGGAGGTAGAGGGAAAGACGGAGAAACAGAAGGACAGAGCGACAGTGGGGAAGAAACCGGTGGTATTCCCACCTTGTCGGTTTGCACATCTTATCCGCTGAGTGACATGGGGTCCCAGCAGATCTACGTTACTTTCATTCCCCATGGAAAAAGGTGGGTTTATTTGACTGTAGTGAGCCAGAAGACCTGCCCTCTGCATTTACGTCTTTCCGGAACCAGGTGGTTCTTCCGTCATCTAAACTCTTGTCAGTAATGTGCGTGCGATAGTATGTATTCATTTTCCCGATGCAAAGTATAAACATTCATGTATCATCCACACCAACCTTGAAACCATGCTCCATAAGAACCTTGCTCGCCACAATTCGCTCCTCCACTTTACCCTTCCCGGGGCAAACGGCTACCCATACCCCACGCGGGTCGGACCATCACGTATACAAAACCGGTGGCGGACGGGTCACATGGTTCGCATGATGGGTGAAGGGTACATCGCCACTCCCTGGCCTGATTCACTCATATTTCGCGATGTTCACTCGGTTTTCGCTGTCTTTCAGAAGTGGCCGTGTCGATCCGAACGCGAGCGAAGTTCACAGTTTAACCACAATCACTCCGCTCAGCTCGCGAGCGACTCCCGAACGATTCCGTTGGATGTGAGAGCTTCTCGGCGATTGCGTCGAATGTCGGGTGGTCTGCTTCCAACGACTCTCCTGGGTGGTGTGCGTCCGACGACTCTCTTGGGTGGTGTGCGTGTCGACTCCCCCCGGGGTGGCGCTTATAAATGACGCCGCCCCTGGGAGCGGCCGGCCCCAGGCATCAGGCAACGCACGCCATCTTTCTTTGTGCCCCGTGGCCTGGCTGGTGGCTGATGGTGCCGGCTGGTGACGCTGGTGACGCTGGTGACTGGTGACTGGTGACTGCTGGCCGCTGATTGGCGGTTGGCGGTTCCGGCTGTCCAGAGCGGTGGCTGCTTCTAGGCTACTGGATCAGGCTGATACGCAGGCGGAAGTATTTGCTTGCTTTGCCAGCGGCACCAAGTGGCTGCTGTTGGCAGTAGGGTGTGCGAGTTTCCGGTCACGGAGGCTGGATGTGTCGCGGATCGGGCCGCATCGCGATCGTATGAAACGCCGTATTGAAAAATGTAAGCCGTCTTACAGTTGTAGATGCATTCTTTGCATTCAACGTCCATAAGCGTAATGTTCTTAAACAATATCGAGAAAACCTGTGGGGCTCAACTCTAGTGGTGGCGGAACTCATGCTAGGCACATCGCCTTTCGCTTCAAATATGAAAATCTACCTGTAACTTTGGCGTTGGAGCCCATTAACATTCAGGGAATGGTCCGAGCCCCCAAGCGCGCCCCGCCATATTGCGAATGTCGGGCGGTCGGGGACGGGCCGCAGGCCGCGGGGCCCGCCGGCTATGGTGGAAAATAGTTCCATGAACCAATACGCAAAGTAACAATATGCGCAATATATCACTGTAAGTGGCGATGAAATTGACGTCTGAAGGCAAGCTAACTTTCATAAATGTACTTGGCATCATATTTTATGGAGAAAGAACCTCATAAATGGTAACTATATTCTTCGCGCACGCACTAGTGAACATCCGGGCGCGCTTGTCGCGGGCGCATATTTCAGAGTCCTTGAATGGCATCAGGAACCTACCTGTTTTCTTTCTTTTCTGGAGATCCCGATGTCCGCATTAACATTGCGTCTGACGCCTAACGAAATACTGCACATCCACCATTCAGTTGGCATTTGTTATGTGATTTATATATTCTTTATCCATCTTTACCCTTGTCAACATCTGTAGTGGGGGGAGGGTCTGGCCTACTAAATTTGTATTGCGTTAATTCGTCCAAGCGTGGATATTGGGCGCGAAATACCCTCAATAACAGTCAATAGCTCCATGACCTGGGGTCACAGCCACATTACATTTTCAGAGAATCTAGATAAATGATAGAAAGGCATGCATTGAAAAAGCAGATGGGAGAAAGGCAGCCATTTAAAAAAAGCAGATTGGATTCTTGCCTCCCATAGTTCCGCTGATATTGTCGAAATCCAGCTGGGGTGGCTTTCAGCAGGTACAAACTTCAGGTACAAACATTTGCAATCCAGAACGCTTGTTTTGTGAATATTTAAGATACCAACAATCGCGCATACGACAACTGCAATTACGAACACTGTATCACGAACATCGACAATACCAGCATCTGTATTTAATGCTGTTTTCTTCACACATCTACTTACCACGTGGGCAGTCCGTTTTGGCCTGAACTTTGTCCAGCCATGCGTTGAGAGAGGTAGTCACCACGTCCTGCGTAGCCTTCTGAGTGATCCTCTCAATCTCCAACCAAAGCTGCCAGGTGAAGAAAAAACGGAAGGGCATCATTAGCACACAAGGTTAATTTCGCTCATCCGCAGCTACAGCTTCTCTACACGAGGGAGGAACACCAAATATGAACGTCACAAAAGCACAACCAACAAATGCAACATAATGCTAGAAATAAATAGCTCGTTCCGACATAATGGCGCAACCACAGCGATGGCCATGAGGCACATATAGCAAAAGAAGAGATGCGTGGGAACTCAGGATTGCAAGTGCCTCTAAGTGCAATCTGTGAAAAGTTTGAAAACTATTGTTGGGTTTTCGGGGAAGTTCAAAACAGGGAAACAAAAATGGTTAATGGCTAGCCATATGGTTAAAACAACCTAACATGAGCAAATATTGAAGAAAACAAATTAATGTTTTCACTCAAATATAGAAGGCTGAGCAGATGTCATCGATATCTTTAAATTTACAGGCAAAAGCTATAAGTTAAAGCCAACCATAGCAAGACAGGGCTAAGACAGTCCTTCTTCACCAACAGGGTAGTTCAACATGGAATCAGCTACCAGACTGCATGATCAGTAGCAGTGCTCTTGAACAATAAAAAAAATTGCATAGACAAGTACTATGAAGAGAAGGGGGTTGTTTTTCATTATTCTAAGGATAGCTAACTGACAATTTGTATGAGCAACTACTTCTTAACGCACACAAAGTGTAACCAAGAAGGGCACCTATGGCTCATAGTTGCCCTTATTCTCATGTCTGTATGTCTGCATACATCCAACCCAAAGCTACCACCATTAAATATAGCACTATGCGTTGCCTGCGGGCTGCTACGAGCAACGAGTGTGCTACCCTTTAAGAGCGGGTTAATTGGTATTTTACAGACATCACGATAGCATGTTTGCGTATGAGCGATGTGATGGTTACAATGAATGATTTAAACTCTGGATTCTGACGTCGATAATCTGATTAAAACACAGCTGGAGTTCCCGAAGGGCATCCTGGATGGTTGGGTACGGCATTATTGTGGATATTCTGGCTTCATGACCAGTATTTCAGACAACTCCATGCTTTGCTGCTACCTTCCGCTTGGTCTGGTGACCCAAAGTGCTGACTTTTCCCGCCGGAGCCACCAGCTACTCTCGGGGTCCGACAGACTGACTAACCGCACGGCACCAACAAGGCACGGAGCATGGCCTAATGGCTATCAAATTATAACATATACCGGCGCAGTACACAGATCAAGGCACGGAGCAGCAGCCTAATGGCTATTAAACTATAACATATACCGGCGCAATACACACATCAAGGCACGGAGCAGGGCCTGATGGCTATCAAACTATAACATATACCGGCGCAGTACACACATCAAGCTAATGTGAGCGTGTAAAATGGAAGCAGTTCCGGTAACCTCCGGAATTTTGTACTTAAGGACCATTTCGGCAATCCAGTTGGTGAAACTAGCCAGCATGAACCATTTTAAAATGGCTAAAGTCCTCTCTGGTCTTTCTCCACGAGGACTTAAGGCGCTCTCACCCGACCCTTTGCAAATAGCTTTGGGTAC
This sequence comes from Ashinkailepas kermadecensis, assembly GCA_034440615.1. NCBI lineage: Eukaryota > Metazoa > Arthropoda > Thecostraca > Neolepadidae > Ashinkailepas > Ashinkailepas kermadecensis. The sequence continues at coordinate 158,778 of JAOTOM010004120.1, forward strand.
ATCTTCTGAAGTTGTCGGATTGACGCTCCCTTGATGATGTCATGGCGCCGCTGAGGGAAGGTTGATTGCATGAGAAGCTTTGTGGTGCTTTCGTCGGTCTCCGAGGCCTTCATCTGGTGCATTGCGTGCTGGTCTTCGACGGCGCTGTTAAACACGACATTTCGGTGCCCTGGCAGCTGCTCTTCCGTCTTTGTTTTTTTGCTAGATGTTCTCGGTTCCCGACCACGCTTGGTCTATGGCTTCGTCTCCTTGAATTCTTGAATTTCGCTTTCAACCGCTGCGACAGGAGCTCCTGGTTGAAGTAAACGAGGAGACATTTCAGTGTAGGTCGCTTGAAAAATTCGAAGACGCTGTCTCAGTCCCTTCAGTGGGCAAACGTAAAAGGGATACCTTATATATCACAGATAGGTCCGTCCGCTCGTCCGTCCTTCAGGTACTCTGCATGTAGTAAAACGAGACGACTACCAGAACAAAGCAGATATTGAATGAAGATGGGACTTTGAACTTGGGTTCAAGATTATGCAGGCTTTTACAGAACCCCAATAAGACATACTCTCAAGACGCAACCTCTTCACACGGCTTCACATACTTACAATCGCTTGGCTTTCTGTGAGCCCATGCTTCAGACCAGGGAAGGCTGTAAGGGCTGGGAGTTGGATCTCTTGCGAAGGGCTGGTAGTTGGACGGATAACTGGGAAAATGATCAGAGAGTAAACATGTAGTTAGGGTAAGGTTGTAGTTATGTAGTCAGGTAAGGTTAAGTCGGGTGAGGCAATGCTAAATCAGATAAGGTCAGATTACACAATGTTAGGTTAGGTAAGCTTAGGTCAGCTAAGGGCAGGTCATTGCAGGCTAAGAAGGAAAGGTTGGCTGAGTCACGCATTCAGTTAGGTTATGCTTGTGGTGTTTTCGCAGCCCGGACGACAAAGATTATATGAGCCGGGCATCATCGATGACGCCATATCCTACCTATTTTTACCTATTATGCGCGTTTTGGGGTTCGCAGCGACCTGGCCAACATATAATCTACATGACGTTAAGTAGAATATTTGCCGGACGCGACGAATCTTTTTCCCGTGCTACGTATACTTTTTACATAAATGGCGTGATGGTTTCATATGTGAATATCACCGAGTGTGTTCGAAATATGAACTTCGCTGCCAATAATTAGCAGGGTGAGTAGTGTACCGATGTAGCTAAGGTGCATGACGGCATTTGGTGCCCTGATTGCATCATTAAATGTCAGTCAATGAAATGAGACTGGGAACTTCGTGCATCTAAACTGGTAGAGTAAATATTTATCCCATGAGAAATGAGCAAATGGTGTCATATCCTAACCGGGGGTTCTATTTACACCATCACAGATGCGCCGAACTGCTAATCAGGGGTGGGAATTCGTGTTGTACGCGCAATTATTGTGGCAACCGAGCAAAAATGTAAGCAAGAGACTGCCCCGCTGCGAACACGACGAGAAAGAATCGCCGTGACGTCACCGCAGAATATAAGATTCTGCGTGGAGTGCGAAAACACCCTTGGTATGGTTATGGTATGGTCTGGTGTGGTCACAGCTTCTTTCCCGAATTATTTATTGTGGATTCTAGACTAAGTTTCGCATCGCACAAGCCCACATCGTACAAGTCTCTAGTATCGATGAAAAACGACGCAATGTCATCATAAAATTAAACTAGCAATATAATCAAAAATATAATACATAAGTTGTTCATGTATAATCAAAATGTCGTTCAATCGAAAGCATGCAAGGTTCTTCATGAGCTAATTGGAAACCGCATCAAAACTTGCAATGGTCGCCGAGTCGCATTTATCGGCGACCATTTTGACTATGACGTAATATATCCATGGCGAGACAGCTGTTGAGAATGGAAAATTCCGACAGGGACGGTTTTTGGAGGGACATCGGAGGATGGCTTGAGAAGAACCTTACGATTACGATCGGACAGGTGATCAAGCGCAGAAGTTGGCCGCCGCCCCATTTCCCCGCCCACCCATCCCAGCTGTCTCGTAGGTGTCCTTACCAGGGCATCTACGGGAAGCTCCGCCCCCCCCCCGGGTGACGTCAGCCGCCCGGACCACTAGTCGGTTGTCAGCCGGAATAGCCGGCCGACGCCACTAGTTGGTTGCTCGTCGGATTAGCCGACGCAGCTCCCCTCCCACTTCCCTTCGGCCCTGCGGCGCTTTCGAGTGCCGTCGGAAAACCGACTAGTATCGGCGGACAACTTTGACTGTCTTTTGCCCATCCCACCCAATAGGTTAGAGCCGACAGAGGTGCCTTTCTGGTTCAAAGGATCGGGCTAGCGGTCACCAGACCGTGACTACCCCCGCCTCTGCCGGCTACTCCCCTCCCTCCAAACCACTGTGTCTTTCTCCACCTTTCCACTTCAGGTCTTTTCACACCTTTCCTTATAGCACCCCTTCAGGGTGCCTTTCTTGGCCGCATCCCTTCAGGGCGCTCTTCCTCACACACTCAAACCTCTCACTCCCCTCTGGGGTCAGCCCCCCACCCCCGCCACGGCATGCCCGGGGACCCCCCGCCGCCCTCGGAAGCTAGTGAGCGCCGGACCCGCCTGGGAGCCCGCCTGCTCCCTCCCCGCGACCCCCCTGAAGGGGAGTCACTGATCCTAGTGACTAGGAAGCAGGGGATATGGGCACGGACATCCCCATTTGCGATAGCGAGAGAGATCGACCGATGGACGGGCGGAGTCGCCACCGCCAAGGTCCTCCGGTCGGGGGCCCTACTGATCAGAGTCAGGGAGGTATCCCAAGCGCGATCTCTCCTGAACATGAGCCAATTCCTCGGTATCGACACCACCACCGAAATTGCGGATAGACTAAATACTACCTACATGACGGCCTATGCTCCCGACCTTGTGGACATCACCGAGGAGGAGCTTCTCACCGAACTTGTCCCCCAAGGGGTATGCGAGGTACAGAGACTCGGCCACCGACCGGGACCGGTCCTGAAGCTCGGCTTCAGGACCATGCACCCCCCCCCCCCCCGCCCACATCATGGCGGGATACCTGCGGGTCGCACTGCGCCCGTGGACACCGCCACCCGCACGTTGCGCTTTTTGCCAACGCTATGGGCACCAAACGAGAGTATGTCGTGCCCGGTCCCCAGTGTGTGGGCACTGTGCCGAGGGTCACCCGACCGACACCTGCACGAACAACGTGCCCTGTTGCGCCGCATGTCAGCGGCCGCACCCTGATTCCTCCCCCCGGTGTCCGGCGTGGCAGGAGGCCAAGGAGAAGGTACAGCGCCGCCTCGCTCTGCAGCGCGGTCCTCCACCCCCGCCCACTCCAGCCGTATGGAACCGGCCCCAGCTGGCCCCCCTGTGGCCGACCCCAGCGGAGACGGCCACCCTCACCACGTCCCCATCGCCAGGACCATCGGAAACCAGGCCTTCCACCTCCTCCACAACTCCCCCTCCATCGTCCGGACGACCCGCCTCTGTCGAGGGCCCCATCTCCGCCCGGCAACCCCTCCGCCACCAGGTCACCCAGCCCACCGAGGCCCAGGCTCCCCCGACGCCAGCCCCGCGCCCCGCCCTCGTCGAAGGTCCCACTGCCACCCGGCAAGCCCACGGCCACCAGGCAGCCCCGCCCACCGACGCACAGGCCTCCCCAGCACAGCCCCCCCAGGGCCATACCTCATCCCCACGTCCCCCTCTCTGGCCTCCCAGGGAGATTCCCTCTCCCGGTCCCCGAGCCCGGACAACCCCAGGGACCCAGAGCTCCCGTCCTGTACGTCAGAGTCGTTCGACTCCTATGAGTCGGACGACGCCGCCACACCCTCCCCGCCGCACACACGCCTGCGGGGGCGTGATCACCACCACCAACACTAATGCAGACACCCATCACTTAATTCTTTCTCCAATGGAATACGAGGTCCCTCATATCCCATTGGGCAGAATTCAAGGAATATATCATCAGAAATAAACCATTGATTGCCGCCGTTCAGGAGACTAGATGGCGCGACAATGATCCATATAATTTTAACATCTTCGGCTATACTCTTTATTCCCAAAACAGAAACACTACATCCCGCGGCGGCGGGGTAGCCTTATTCGTCTCCCTTCTCACCCTTCTCCATCGCCCTGTCTCAATTCCCAATGACCTAAATTTTATTGCAGTATCCGTTCAAATTGCACAACTAGAACTTACTCTACTTTCCCTCTATCTTCCTCCTACGCATACACTGTCTCTATCCTCTGTAACCACTCTCTTTGGCCTTCTCCCACACCCCTGTCTGGTGCTGGGCGATCTCAACACTCACCACCAGGCATGGGGTTGGCACACCACATCCCAGCGCGGACACCATATTGAAACACTCCTCAACACCCACAACATGGTCTTTTTAAACGACCAAACACCCACACACAACACAGACATCGCCCCGTACCGCCCGTCCGCACATTGACCCCTCCCTAGCCTCGGCTTCTATCTCTCCCCTTTTCTCCTGGCACGTTCAACCCGACCCCCTGTTTAGTGATCACTTCCCAATCCACATCACCCTCGAACGCTCAGCCCAGTCTAGAGACCGTTTTTTTATGCCCAACTGGAACGTTCGCAAAGCGAAATGGCCATCTTTCTCCCAGGAAATTGATAATCTCATCCCACCTCAGTCTCACCCCCCCAATTTCGGCACTGCTCAATACCATACTACTCGCGGCAGAAAAGTACGTACCCAAAACTCGTCGCCCACCCGAACGTAAATCCGTGCCGTGGTGGAACGACGAATGCAAACGAGCCGTCGCCTCACGGCGGCGGGCTGAGCGCAAATTTCAGAAAAACCTCACCCTCCAAAACATGGTAGAAGCCCGCGAGGCTAAAAAACGTTGTCAGCAGATTATCCTTACGGCCAAAAAACGCAGCTGGCAACTCTATTCAAATTCATTCAACCGGTTTACCCCCATCGGCCAAATTTTGACCAAAATTCGCTCTTTCGCAAATGACAGATCCCCACACCGCGGATTCCCACATCTGACAATTAACCAACGCAGCATCACAGAACCCTCGGACGTCGCGGAACACTTTGCCACCTATTATGCAGACATTTCCTCAAATACACAATACTCGCAACAAACAATCGACTTCCTACAAACCACTCTCGTCACCTGCAACTTTACCTCGGACAACACTGAACCATACAATGCCCCCTTTACTCTCTATGAACTAATTTTATCCCTTTCCAAAGTAACCAACACTGCAGCTGGCCCTGACCAATTGGCATACCCCTTCTTCCAAGATCTATCCGACTCCGGAAAAGACAACCTCCTTTCGGCACTAAATCAACTATGGACTGACGGCACCTTCCCCCTTTCCTGGTCTACTAGCACTATCATTCCTATCGCTAAACCTCGTAAACCTCGCGACCTTCCCTCTAGCTATCGACCTATCTCTCTCACTAGTTGTGCCTCTAAACTCTTTGAGCGCATGGTCAATGGACGAATCAGAGTCCACCTCGAAAACAATGAAATTCTCTTCCCATTTCAAAGCGGCTTTCGACCCAGATACAGCACCACTGACAACCTCATTCAATTAGTTGACTCGATACAGCGCGGTTTCATGAAAAAAATGAAACCGTGGCACTCTTTCTCGACTTAAAATCCGCATTCAATAAAGTACACAGTTCGCCCTCCGAATCAAATAACATCGTATTGGGATCAGAGGCAGAATGGCAAAATTTATCACCAACTTTCTCGCTAATAGAACATTCACCGTCCGTTGCGGCAATATCCATTATCGGTCCCAAAAATTAGATCAAGGCGTCCCACAAGGCAGCGTGTTATCCCCCACCCTCTTTCTTATCATGATCAACGATGCGCTCGCTGACCTCCATCATATAGCCCCCTGTCTAAAATACTTCATTTTTGCCGATGATTTAGCCATATGGTGCACGCACCCATCGGCAGACAATGCAAATTATTTAATGCAGCGCGCCATGGACCAAATTGATTCCTGGTGCTCCCTTTGGGGACTGCAAATCTCCCCCACCAAATCCGTCATAATGCTTTTCTCCCGGCCCACCTCGTACATCCCACCTCTTACACCACTCCGTTACTGCGACCAAATTATCCCTCACCAAACCACCTTCACCTATCTTGGCATCGTTCTAGACAAAAGTCTTTGTTTCGGCCCCGATATTGCTTATCTTAAACAACGTTGCGCAAAACGTCTAAATCTCCTGCGCTGCATCTCCGGTCGCGACTGGGGTGCAGACAGAGCTACACTCAACACAATGTATATTACTCTGATTCGCTCAATCCTGGAATACAATGCGTTTATCTTCGATCATATATCTCCTTCACACATCACAACACTTGAACGCATACAGAATAACGCACTTCGCCTCATCACCGGAGCACACCGCACCACGCCCATCACTAGTCTCCGGGCTGAGGCCCACCTCCCCAGCTTACAACACCGCAGAACACTCCAACTAGTCAGATACCACTTTCGGACCACAACACAACACAACCACCCTGCCAGCCTCGCACTCTCTAATCCTCCCGTTCGACGTTCATATAATGGGAACAAATACAATATTGCCATACATTTGGACCATGTCCTCACATTCGCACTCAAATTCCCCAACAAATTGCCCCCCCCCCCCTACTCCCGTTTTGGCACATGTATCACCCCAATCTGGAATATCTCTTCCAACAAAACAAAAAATCACTTTCCCCCCTCGAAACCCAACAGACATTTTTCGAATATCAAGCAGCCCACCCCCATCTCACATACTTCTACACGGATGGCTCCCGTACCGCAGACGGTACGGGAGCTGCCTGGTGTGGTGGTCCCAACTTTGGCCAAATAAAATTAACACCACACCACTCTGTTTACACTCGGAGTTAGTCGCTATCTACGCCTGTCTAAGCCACATTGTTCAACACCACATCATCACACCAACAATCATCTGCACTGACTCACGTTCATCCATCGATGCTCTCGCAGCCATACACAACACTACACACCCCACACTCCACGCTATCCGTCAACTCTATCACACGCATCATGCTCACCTTCAACTCACACTGCTCTGGGTCCCTGGCCACATGGGGATTCCGGGCAACGAGCGGGCGGATGAGCTCGCTTGTCGAGCCATCGACCTCCCACCAACCCCCAACCTCCCAGTTCCCCCATGTGACCTTTTGTCCCTCACCAACCAACTGTTCAACACATATATCCAGGCATGCTGGAACCACAACACTACACATTTACACCACATTAAACCCCTTCTCGCCAAATGGTCCTCTTCCCGACAGCACACACGCTTACATGAGATCCTTCTTGCTCGACTCCGACTCGGGCACACCAAACTCACACATGATTTCCTCTTCAGCCAACGTCGCCGCGCTCCGCCTTGCCAAACATGTGATGTGCATAACTCTGTCGAACATTTCTTACTTATCTGCCCTGCCTACCAATTACTACGTCGCCCTCTTCTTTCCTACATTGCCCGACATCAGATTCCACTTTCACTGCCAAGCCTTCTCGGTGACAAACACCCGGAGCTCCTTGAGCTACTATTTACATTCTTGCACAGCACCAAACTTGAGGAAGTAATTTGAAGTCAAACACCATCAACTCCGTCGTCGCAAAACACATACATATAGGGTATATCGCACTAGGTAGGCAGAGACCGATTCAATTTGGCTATAACGGACGGTTCTCCATATAATTTTTGCTTGGTTTTTTACCTACGGGTTTTCCAAGCTACTTGGTTTTTTCACCTGCCCAGGTTTTTCCAAGCTTCAACTCAAACATACACCTACACATACAGGGTCGGGCCCGACGCCCACGACTCTCCCTGGGCGTCGGGCGGCCGGGCCTCCGCTTCGCTTTTCAGGTCGCAGGTGGGCAGTGGAGTCTCTCCGGAGGTTACGATGCTGCCCACCCTCCAAGTGTTCTTCTAAGTGTCGTGTATCTATGTACGTATGTGTATGTTTCACCTGTGTATGTATGTATCGGCCCTTACGCCACGTCTCTTGCTTGCTGGCGACTCATCTTTCCTGTCTTTCTTATTTGATATAACCGGATGCCACATAAGCCGGATTAAAGTAACTCTTTCTTTAACGTAGCACATGTCTAGCGGATGGCATTTTGCCTCTGCTAAAGATTGGAAAAAAAATGCTGAGAATGTTATACGGATCACACAAAGCACACATGATATATTTCTGAAAAACTGAGGGGATGGTCGGCCAGACCACTCTAGTAAAGCGAAGGCACATATGTTCGGTGGAACATCACATCATTGCGCGATGCAAGCAAAATGGAAAGGCACGGGAATGCACGCAGCTCAGTACCACATCATAACTATCAAATACCATTACATTGGCATGCTTCACTTGCTCCACTGCCTCCCTATGTGGCGTCAAGGACGTGACATGACGTCCGTAACGTGAGGCGTCTAAGTCAGTAGCACTTACTAGTTGCGTTCGGATCTGCACTCTTTATACACAGCTGTAGTCAAATCTGCCCAGTTGGCGCGGCCAAAGAACTGGCCACTAATCAGTCTGTCTCGAGTAATTTTGGTCAGACGATCCAGGTTGAGAAGGCTGTTGGGCAAAAGCGAATATTAGAACACAGTGCTGTGGGTCGATGACTGCTGCCCAGTGTACAAAGCAACTAGATTGATGGTGGTGTCCTATATACCAACAGCTGGGTCGACGCTGCCCTGTAAACAAAACAGCTGGATCATATAAACCTAAATAGATAATCCGAGTGTATTCCGCTTGCATCATGTTCGTGAATATTTAGCCTCTGAGAGCACTTGATCACTTCTGGGTGGCAATTATGCAGTCATAAATGTGTGGTAGGCGCAACTGTACGTCTGTTTCAAAACGGCGATTGCACTAACTTTTTCACAAGTTGATCCTGACCACGTGCTGTGGCACTGTCGCCATCAGGGCCCGACGGTATGAGCGTGTCTGCCCCCACTGTCTTCCTCGGAGATACTGGCACTTCATTGATCTCGGAAGCTGGCGTGGACATCACCAATGGGTCGCCCAATGCGCTGTAGATGTCTTCTACTGTTTCGGGCACGAAGGCCTCCAACTGGGTTTCCGATTCATCCAGCACAGTTTCCGGAATGAGCACTCTAAAAAAGCATCATTTTCGTATTTTACTACTGTATTCGCAACATCTGCATCAGCTAACTGAACAAACCCCTGATTTTCGAGTGATATTTTGGAGCACATGTTCCATATCACATAGGAAAATGGGATGAAATGCGCTTCATGAGAGAGCTCGGCTCCTGGAGGTCAACTGTTTTGCAGGACAATGGCCTGTAAATTAAACAACAATGAGAGCATAACCAAAATAAATTGCCCTGGGAACGCCATTGAAAGAGTTGTACATTTTCAGTATGCATGACATGAACACCGATGTCTAATAGCCGGGAATATTGACAACATTTTCCAAATATGGCCTCAAAAACCTTTCCCTGGATTATTATAGGATCAGCACTAAAACTAAACCATTCAGAGGACGTGCAAAACCGACAGAGAATTAATCACGAAATAAATGCCAACATATCTAGTGTTCAGAAATGGTAGGGAAAATGGTGGGCGTTATCTTACCCCCTCTCCTGTTACAGGATATTAGTTATTGGTGAATAATTGTAGCAACACAATTTAATGAGCTAGGGGAACAAAGGCACACACAGCGAAGCAGACAACGTTTTATTATAGCATTACGTTGAAGAACGTGGAATATTTTTCACATATGTTTGAAGCAAACAACAGATATAAGGCATGCGCACGCAATACACGGCAACACCATGATAAACACGTACTTTGGGCCCTGATTAACAGCCGACATCACCACACGGTAGCAGGCTGGCCAAATTCCACACACACACACACAGCCCTGATGCATGTTGTCGGTTTTGGTGAGTCCAGATGATACTGCGTCTTGAACAACTGTCACTCGGACTTTGGATTTGTCAAGAATAGTCAACAAGTCATCCACTTGTGCATAGTCCTCAAACTCGTGAAGGAAAACCTCGAAGACTAACGCAGATCCATTGTCGATCTTGAACGCATCTAGGCACTTTGCCTCGAGTTGGATGTCTGACTCACATGATATAAGCTTTTCAGCTCCCTCGAAAGCCACCAAGTAGCGCAGCATTGTGAGAACGTACAAAATTATCTCTTCTATGCTGCAAAAAAGTTGCTGAAACAAAATGAAACACGTATTTAACAAGAAGAAATTCATGCAGACATTCAAATCAAACACAAACTTATCATCTTCAGTCGCAAGCATTCCGTACGTTGCATACGCATGCAGCTTAGTGTTGAGTTCCATTTGCGCTGCGGACCATGCTTGACCATGACTCCCTTGTACACAGCAATGCTACAGTGCATGAGGGGTACCGCGCACTTTTCCTCACATTAAGATATGCATGTGATGCCCCAAGACAGGCACATTAACCCTCGCCATGGGGGAGGCGAATTCCGCCCCCCCTCTCATGTCATTTTGTTATCCAGCTTTAACACAGATTCTGAGGATAAGATCTTGTAATTTTCAGTAGGTGAGCATTAATCAATTCCGCACAATTTGACACCGAAACCTTGCTTGAGTCATGTCAAGTTACTTATATATTATGTCATTCCTAAATGTCTGCACATCTTTCTAAGCCCATATTTTTCGTTTTGCGTGCCTTTCTTGTATCTGTAGTCGCTTGGTGGCGAATTGCAAACACGTATGACAGATTTCGAGTCCAACCCGCACGGGCGAACCGCACGTCCGCTCGCAGCCAGCTTTATTCTCACACTCCCCGCAGCCGGGATCTTTCGGCGCGAAAGCAACAAGCCAATCGGAAGGAACGCGTCGCCTTGGCGACGCGCGGGACCATGACGTCACCCGTCTACACTCTATAAACCTTGAAAAGGAGTGCACACGCACTCAACGCTCACGACCAAGACATGACACCGGAGCGAAATGGCACACGATGTATCGCCACGCTGTTCGAACTATCGCCACAAGTGGTCGTCAGCAGCATGGCAACGGGTTTCTCCGCAACACGAAGACTGATGTCACGACTGCGCAAGACCGTCGCAAGTCTTAATAGGGTACGCACTAGATTTCAGCACAAGGCATCTAGCACTCGCCATAGGCGCCCCAACGACTGACGCGTTCCACAATCCGCACAGACGTTACACAGTTTCACAATGTGGTGTAGACCCGAAACAAACCGCCCCTCCACTTACGCATCCCCGGCGGGATCCTCATTTTCCGCCCGACGCTAGTTATCACAATTGGTACACCAGCATCTTAATCTAGCATCGCGCAACCTCACATCACACACACGTATACTCTGTAACCAGCGGCTGTTCTAACAACAATTCGTACACTAGCGTCTTAATCTTAATCTAACATCGCGCAACCTCGCATCATACACACGTTTACACTGTAACTAACGACTATTCCAACAACACCCAACCAGGAGCTCGCTTAACCCGACTCGATCGTCGCAACACAGTTGGCGGTACACTCGGAGTAAGTCCAGGCCCGGGGTCATCTGTCTCTGACCCCACTCCCTCCACGGATGGGACATCAGAGCATTCTATTCCTAAGCTAACCGCAGTGCCCATCAACGCCGGTTCTCTCCTGACAGCGGGGTACCCATTCCATTCTTCCCTCTGAACGGAAGTTGCTTGGGTGGGACCCAGATCGCCGCTGTTACTGTCGTCACCACCAGCCGCTAACCCATCCGCGCCGAGATCCCCACTTTCCCCAACGACGCGAGTTCCGAGAGCGGTGCTTCCGGAGGAAGGATGTGAACCCCCTTCGCCTCCAGATTCCAGCACACCAGGTCGGAATATGTCACATCGAACGGGTGGTGCGGGTGACCCAACCCCGGACGCCGGGGCGAGCGGCTCACCGACGCCCTGCCTCTCATCATCCACACTCAAGCCACGTCCTGCTGGTGTGTCTGTTACACCAGCTGCACATCCAGGCACTGCATCCCTGGTCACCTGAGCGGTCGTTGGTTGCAGTCTGCTATGATGCACGAGAATCGTCTTTCTGCTCCCGTGCAGACGTATCCGATAATTTACATCACCCACTCAGCTTACGACTGTTGCCGGCTTCCAGGGGCGGACAAACTTATAATACTGACCTCTCGGCACGACACTCTTATACAACAGGACCTGATCACCAGCCTGAAAGGTATGCTCGCTCAGCTTCTTCTCGTAGGCTCTCTTGTTGCGCGCGTGTCGCCTATTCGACGCAGCGATCCCAAACTCTCTCGCTTTGCGCAGACTGGTACATGGGCTGTCCACGTACTCGGACATCGTCCGAGATTTCGCCACCGAAGGCGAGTGCAGATTCGCTTCCGCTGGGAGCCGGGGCTCTCGAGCGAACATGAGAAAGTCGGGCGAATAGCCGAGCATCTACAGCGGCAGATGAACATCCCATTCCGAATGATTGTCATCTAGATATCTCGCCAACATCGTGATGATAGTCCGCATTATCCTTTCCACCTTTGAGTTACATTCGGGGTGGTACGCGGAGATCCGTGATTTTTCAATGCCGAGGATACGGCAGGTTTCCGTCATGACTGACCCTACAAAATTCGCGGCGCAATCGGAGTGCAAGCGCCGTGGACAGCCGAACCGAGCGACAAACTCGTTCATAATGGTCGTCGCCACTGTCGTCGCTTTCATATCCGGAAGATGATACACCTCACACCAGCGGGTGAAGTGATCACACACAACCAATAGATGCTTGTTCCCCCTTCCGGTAATCGGCAGACCGGTCAAAAAGTCAATGGAAATCGTATCAAAAGGTTCATCTGAGCAGAGCTCACCAAGGGATGCACGTGGCCGCGCGATCGGTTGACTGTGTAAGGTGCACTTCTGGCACTTGCGACAAAACTCCTCGGTTTTAGCCGACATCTGACTCCACCAGAACCGAATCCTCGCCTAGGCCAACAATTTATCGGCCCCAAAATGTCCTGTTGGACCAGCATGAAGCGAGGTTAGTACTCCCGGCACCAGCTGCCTTGGAACCACCAGCTGCAACCGCTCGCTCTCACCAGCGCGTGGCTTGTACATTCGATACAAAATGCCATCAATCAACTGCAGTCGTCTCTACTGCTTAAACAGTGGCCTAGAGGAACCTGACACCGTGGTTCGTCGCGGCTTAACTCCAGCCGACAAATGTTTCCCAATTTCACTTATGCTAGGGTCCTTATCCTGTTCCTGTCGCAGATAACTCAAGGACTAGGAGGAAGCATCCACCTCGCGAACTGACTCAGCTACTTCGCCGGTCTGTGTCTCCGCATCGGAATTCCCGTACGACGGCTCCCGTCGTGCGAGTCGGACGATCCGAAAGCTGTCAATCCAACCGCCGCCGCCAATGTAGTCGCTGGGTCCGAATTGCAAATACGTATGACAGATTTCGAGTCCAACCCGCACGGGCGGACCGCACGTCCGCTCGCAGCCAGCTTTATTCTCACACTCACCGCGGCCGGGATCTTTCGGCGCGAAAGCAACAAGCCAATCGGAAGGCACGCGTCGTCTTGGCGACGCGCGGGACCATGACGTCACCCGTCTACATATCTATACCACAATATATGGGTGTATATTCCATGGGTCCAAACGTGAGCTATAGCTCACGTTTGGACCCATGGAATTTCTCGCCCGTGGAAGGGCGGCTTGCAAACCGTCTCCTCGCTAAAATGCGTAAGTCGTCTCATGTTATTCGTCACAGTCGGTTATCGGGTCCGTCCTGTCCTGTCTTGCCGGCTAGCTTTTGCATTAAGTAACGGACGAACCCGGAATTAATTCCCTGTCAAATCCCTAATCATACCTAGTACGTTTGACGACGTACTAGGTATGATTGGTCAGTGCACTGTTCGCTTCTCAACGACACCAACTGAAGGTTTCATTTAGACCTCAGAATGTTTACCCGACCCTCAGCATTCAAGGGCAATACATGTACTGACAGGTACAAAGCCTGATGGCGAGTTTCCAAGGATTGCACGGTAAACGTTGTTTTCCCCATCGTGACTGCTTTGCGATATTTCCCACTACAATAGTTAACTTGTACGAATCTGGTCTCTTTAATTTGTTTTTATTCCCTTTTAAAGCTTGTCCTTATGTGAATAAATGCCTGTACTGTCACGTCGCGCTGGTCTCTACGTCGGAGGTGTCAGGAAGTTTCGTAAGCATGGGAGGATGAATGTTCGTGACTCAAAGCTGATCGACTCAAAGGTAATCCATAGATGTCGGATTTTCTTTTCACGATGAAATATTAGGAAGTCAGAGGGGAACCATCTGCATATTTGTGCTCCCTTCCACTTCTGCAGTCTATGATGGCGTCAAGGATGACGCCCTTGGCATATGGCGCAACTGCACCTGCCGGGATCAAGGTTTTTTCCAAGTCAGTTTCAGTTGTGCATCAGGTGAATATGAAATGCGGGATCTTGAACTTAATATGTAAATATTATTTTTATCGCGGTGCCGGATTGAACCAAACTTGTGATGTTGCCCACTAATATGCATAGGCAGAACATTTCTTTTATGGGTACCCTGCATTCCAATTTCATAGACATGGCATTAGAAAACCGATGCAATTATGAATATTGGCAGCAACCACCATTTTCATGAGGATGTTCCATCGCAGAAAAGATGGCGTTGTCTAAAAGCGTCACTGATCCTCACCCCTCCAACCTGAGAAACCTGCAGGCTTGTCGCTACGAGGAAGAACTCTTACGGAGCGTGGTACCATTGCATCCATATTTGTGGTCTCCATTCTACGAGTTTCTTTAAGCATTAGGCCAGCGGGGACCAAAACCGATTGCCGTGATATTCATGTTGAATATGCAAATGAAGGACCGTTTACTTGAGGCCTGATGGGCGGAATTGACAAAATTGTTCCGCCAGAGACTATAAATCTGCACAAACATGTTTTCTTCAGCATACCCAATGACAGTAACCGGACGCTCCTCCGTCAAAAATGTGGGTCAGTAGTGCGAATGCGGTTTACCAACTTATGGGATCTAACGTTACGTTCAGTCAAGGATGACATCAAGACCCTCATAAACCCGCCGGAACCAAACCCATTGTCTGGTTGAATATGATGCAAATTACAATGTATATGCAGGTAAACACACTGAAATGGCGGATCTCTGATAAACAAAATGTCCATGTCGTGCGATACTCCCATTCACTATTGACTATTCGGGTTAACGGTTATGGTCTGTTCCCTCCACAAGGGTTAATGGACCCTTGGCTCGGTGGCACCGGCCAAGCTGCCTGTTTGATGGGAATCAGGTGTTTGGCGTTTGATTGGAAGGCGAGCGAGAGAGGGGGGGGGGGGGGGGGGGGGGGGGGGGGGGGGGGGGGGGGGGGGGGGAGAGAGAGAGAGAGAAAGAAAAAAAAAAAAAAGAGAGAGAGAGAGAGAGAGAGAAAAAAAAAAAAAAAAAGAGAGAGAGAGAGAGAGAGAGAGAGAGAGAGAGAGAGAGAGAGAGAGAGAGAGAGAGAGAGGCAGGACCGGGCGGGGCGTGCGGAGAGTGGAGGGAGTGGCACGGTGGCTCTCCCATCACGGGGTTACCAGTGTAGCACCTAGTAGCGTGGATAGGTGAAGGATAGGGGAAGGTCACCGGTGGAGGTGAGGTAGTGCGGCTTGACCGTGCACATTACGGGTGTTACTGGTCAACAGAACCTCCTTGGCTTAAGAATAGCTAGCTCGACTGTGCTACCGCACTTCCACCGGTGAGCTACACCTATCCACTCTCCTGTGCTACAGCACAATGCATGATGACGGATGATTTGAAGGTATTTAGGGCAATAACTGGACACAATGAGCAGATCTTGCTGCAGAAAGACTTAGACAAGCTTGTGAAGTTGTCCGAAAAATGGCAAATGAAATGTAAATTTGATAAGTGCAAAATCATGCATGTAGGTAGGCAGCATATGAAGGCGCCATACTTGATGGGTGGCCAAGTACTATCTGTGACTCAGCAGGAGAAGGACTTAGGTGTTACTTTGAACACAAAATTTGGGGCATCAGAACGGACCAAAGAAGCCAGGTAGAAGGCACTAAGAATGCTTGTGGCAATAAATAGGAATGTATCATACAAAAGTGAGGAAGTCATCAGGAAGCTTCGCTGTGCATATGTCAGGCCACATTTGGGATACTGTGTTCAAGCCTGGTCCCCTAGTTATGAAAAATATTGTTGGCTTTTAGAGAGTACAAAAGAGGGCAACACAAATGGTTAATGGCATAAGCAACCTGGCATATGAGGAAAGATTGAAGAAATTGAATATGTTTCCACTTAGATATAGAAGGCTGAGAGGTGATCTCATGGGGGTGTTTAAATTTGTTCATGGTCAGGAACAGGGATATCTCAGGGAAATGTTTGAAACAGAAATGATGCAATTAGAGGTCATCGATTAAAAATTAAAGTTAATCACAACAGGACAAGGTTAAGACAGTCTTTCTTCACCAACAGGGTAGTAGAACATTGTAACCAGCTGCCAGAAACCATTGTCGGTAGCAGTACACTGAACATCTTTAAAAACAGCATAGACACTTATTATAAGAAAAGACGGCTTGCCTTTCGGTATTCCAGGGAAGGCTGATCGACGGATTTGGTGGGCAACTGGTTCAGTGTCCAGAATGCAACCAAGAAGGGCCCTTGTGGCTCATAGTTGCACTGATCTTTTATGTTTTTATGTCTTTATGAAGGCAGTGGGCGGGCCTAAGTGAATTGGGGACGGAGGACACTCCGTAGTATCCCATGTCAAAAGTCGAAATTTTGGGAAGCCAACACTTGTCCCCTTAACTTGCCAACTGCACTCAACCCCTCAACTGCACTTGCCCCCTCAAACGTATATAATCAACACCCCTGCTATAACGTAAGACTTGTTGAACGTAAATGTACACTTGCCTTGAACTTGCTTGCAAAACCTCTTTCAAGGCGGCGCAACTAACCTCTATGGTCCGGCAAGCCTCTAAATACCTCCCTTTCCTTGTAGTCATGAGCTAATTCGCGTTTGGTGTGTTTTCCAGCATGCTCCGTTTTACTTTCATCCATGCTAAGCATTCTGTGATTGACGATACGACCTATTGCCTGTGGGACGACCCAATTGTCCAGCCCTTGTGACGTCACTGATTGAAAATATTGGTAGGGCTTGGTACCTCTTTCTTCTTCCATAGATGCTTGAACCCACGGCGCGCGCCGCACGTATTGCTAGGTACGCGATTATCGTAGGGATGGTTTGTGATGTCAATATGCCATTTCGAGAAAACAAGATGCAGGAACACATTTCTGAATGTGATTAAGACAATGAAACCATTCATTTCCACCAGAAATGTGCCAACATTTTCGTTTTTAATTTGTTTGCAGAGTTGGGAAAAATGGGGATTTTGGATGCTATTGTGCTTTAAGGTGTTCACAAGACACGTTTCACACACACTTTACCTCCATAAAATAAACCAATGAGCAAGATTTGACTAGGTCAGATTAGATTGGGATTTTTTTAATGCTGAAAATTCGGTACATTTGCAGTTCAATGTAGGTAGGTAACTTGATTTTTTTAAATCTAAAAATACAATGCTTTTCAGTGTGGTAAAGTATGTGCGATTGGCTATATTTGTGAAGTGATGATTATTATGTTGCATTTCTTTTTTCCAGCTGAAAGCAATTGCAAAGAAACACAGAAAATGAGTGGTAATTGCCATCATCTTAATCATCTTAATCACATTAAAATATATTCAATTAAAAAAATGCATCCAAAGAATCAAAAGTTGCCCTGATCTGTAATATATGGGCACTAAATGACCAAACCTGGTTGATGCACCCTAAAACTCAAATAACCAACCAACCAACCTGATCTGAAATAATACCAAATTGAATATTTGATTTGATATCAAATTGATATTGAAATTGATATTGAAATTGACCAATTTGATACCCTGAAGGTATCAAAACATTCAATCCACACAAACATTTATGTATAGAGATGATGGGTTTAATGTGGGATCAGATACTCACCCCAAGTATTGAATATCTGGCTTACTGTGTCAGAGAATCACCAGCATAGATACTTGTCAGTATGTTGTAAAATACAACATATGGTTGAGAGCTGCTAATTTTGTGTTGTGGCATTATTCATGGAGTTTGGCACTTGGCAGGCTTCATGGTCATTACTCCCCAATAGCTCAATTGGTTAGAGCACTGGTCTGCATTGCTCTCCCCTGTTCTAGCAAGACAGGTCCCTTCATGAGCTCACACAGCCTCCAGCTTAAACAGCTTGCTGGCCACTGGCCTGATATGGTTGAGGGTGTGGTGACAGTTGATGGCACATTAAACTCCCAGGAAAAATGTAACTATTGAACTGTGATACCCAGATCAGGTGGTGAGGCCAGGGTTCACAAAGTGATCTCTGTTTAGCATAGCAACCTGGTCCATAATGCAACCCCATCAAGCATGCAGACTTTTTAATCACTGCATAGGAAGAACTGGCCATTCAAACCAAGATTAGGATAATTATCTGGGAGTTTGCTTTTTGTGTGCAATATATGTGTATGCATGAGATATCAGCACTGGTATGTTCAGGGCTGCCATTCTAGCCATTTACTTCTCCAAAACTGGGGAAATGAAACACAAAGAGAGAGATTAAAACCCTTTTTAACCCACCCACCTGGGGGGGGGGGGGGTGATATGTGCCCCCATAAGGTTTTCCATGGATAGTGAAAGAATGGCATGCAGCAGCATGCCAAAATTTGGCATACCTTTTTCCACATCAATTTGGCATGTGTGAAAATTTTGAGGTCAGTCCATCTATGGTCAATGAGTTAGTCAAGGCCAAGTGAGGTCACCTCCAGAAAAGTTAAACCAGTTGTGATGCTTTAACAGATAGAGATATTGTAATGAAACTTTCACAGTTTGCTTATCTTTAGAGAGGAACAAAACATGCCAGAGGAATTTTTGATTTTTTTGTTTTTGTTTTTGATGACATTAGTTTTGCATATTTGACCATTATGGTTAAAATTGAAGATTCTTGCTAAGGTAAGCATTGTAACTGCCCACTGTTTTCCGTGGACAGCCCCGCATCTGCTCGTCTTGTCAGCGACTTGCTATCTGTGAACTTAGGTGCGGTGCAGATATTGTCGATAGTCCAATTGTCTTCGATGTTTCTCACTGACGACTTGCCGGAGGCCAAGTCGATGATACGCCTCCACTCGACAGACAGGCCAGATGGTACAATGTGTTTATAGTCCATTCAAGAGCAGTCCAACAACCAAACCTTGCGCCATGCTGATCGTCTGGATCCAACGGTCCAGATCCAACTCGGAGGTCTTACAGTTGGTTTCTTGGTTGGTTTATGAACTCAGCAACACAACACAACACACAACAACACTGTCCAGAGTCTATCGTCACTTTGTCATGAGAGCGAGTACAAGACGGCTCGCTCCCGGAGGTGTTCTCAGCTTGCCTTCCTAAGCTTACCTAACCTCCCATAGTCAGGGGCCTTCTATATATACCTCTCATATTGGTTGTGTGCATTGGTTGCAGGAATGCTGTATAGTGGGGAACAGAGCCTTGGATTGGTCGTTTAGATAATGGAAGTCGGCTGATGGTGCAGACTCGGATAATGACCGATTGGTGTCATACATAAATGCAGGCGATGTGTACGAAAGGTTTGGAGCTTGCACGAGATGAAGCAATACATCACATTGCCTAAGATCCTGCTGGCAATAAAGGCAATAAGCTGAGGTGGCAAAACAGAACGAATGGTTTGTAGACAAAGGCAGAGCGTGCGTGAGACGAAGCAATACATCACATTGCCTAAGATCTGGCAATAATGGCAATAAGGGCAATAAGCTGAGGTGGCAAAACAAAGTCGTTATCACAATTGGTGGCATAAATCTGGGCGATGCATACAAAGGTTTTGGAGAGAGTGCGAGATGAAGCAATACATCACTGGCAATAAAGGCAATAAGCTGAGGTGGCAAAACAAAATTGATACCTCAAACTATGTTGGGGCCATAGCAAGTTTTTAGCCTGTCAGCAGCTTGCCGGGGTACAGAAGCGCACTGTGTGACACAACATGGCATGGATAACTGTTACAGCATTTTATATGAGAGCCGGTGGACTTTAAACATCGTTTTGCCATCTGCTCTACCCATTAGAGCAAATCATAATTAATGAAAGTTGAACACTCAAAATTTGGAAATTAAAAAAGAAGATTTTGGGTTAACACAAATTTTAGGACTATGGTCAATTTCGCCTTCCTTTTCTGATTCTAAAATTTTATTTTTAAAATCTCCCCAAAAATGAACTCCCCACAGCCAAAACATTAAGTCAGTTGTGAAAGCATAGACCCCTAAGTGACATCATTTTTTGGGGAGGGGATAAATTTTCAGGGTGGTTTCTGGCCCTACTCGTCGAGCACTTTCTGATGACACCTTCGTTTTTGTGCGACACTTAGCTTGGAGATTAGAGTGGGGGGGGGTGTATCAACCCCAGTTCAAGATGGTGTGAGGATCTGACCGGGAAGATGGGGAGGGTTGAAGACAGCTATGCCATATGCTTTTCAGGCTTTTGGTACTCCAAGCTTTGGCAAAGATCTGTCCAGCGGAGAGATTTTGATCCTTTTTTAGCTGCCATGGGTTGTCCTCCATTCCCAACATGGTTTTACCTTCTTGAAACTAAACAGCCCAATTCACCATCCTGTGGGCATGATTCTGGACCTGGGTGTTATTGTGTATTCATTTGCCAGTACTTTGGCTGATACAGATAATTTTCCAATCCAGAAACATGCTCTACTCATACTTCTTAATAGATGGTTGGTTGGTTGTGGAAGTTTAGGAGCAATTGACTGCATGGGTTATGCAGTGCCCTGTCAATAGATGGTGTTCATCAATATGAGCAATTGATGTTAACTATGTAGTTATAGGGTTGATATGAATCATGTAATACTTCTGGCCTTGAAATGAAAATCAATTACACAAATGACTAATACAATTTATCAAGGAGTCAACATGCCCACACATCCCCAAGCCATCACTATGTCAACTGAGTTAGATATGCTTGATAACTAAAGGTTTGCATTGCATCTGATTGGGCAAGTGGGATGTATTTGGGCACTAATCAGAGGAAAGTAAGTCCCAATTGTAGTATATAAATTTTGTCATTGCATGAGGGAGGGAACTTATTGATCATTTAATTCTTACTTTCTCATCACTAAGACTGCTTGCACATGTCACCACAACAACACAGCATGTATCACTAATGAGTGATGCATCCATATGTCTTCTTCAGTTGTATCCAGGGAAACTGCTAATAATTCCAAAATGACTGCTGTAAACCTGACATTATTATTTAAATATGTATGTTGTGATATGCATGGTACCTCATCACTCATGTTAATCTGGCTCAATTTAGTGAAATGAATGACACTTTTGGTTCCTGTGGGGGTAACTGTACCCCAACAGTAGGAGTGTTCATGTTGTGGACATTGACTGCACACGTTTTGTTTCAGAGCAGGTCTCAGTCATGGTGCATGTTATAGATGCCCACCACTTTTCTGGGCAGCAGATCATCACCATTGATCATCCATTGGCAATGACAGCAGGTCCAGAGAATATCATTTTTGTCTCCACTCCAGATCACAACATGCATGTAAGGACTATTGGTGAACAGCCTGTTGATGCCTTGCTAGTAAATGTCACTCACCTACACTCAATGTTACTCCATGGATTGTGTTGCATAATTCTGGAATGCAGATTATCATTGGTGCTGACAAAGCCATCAGCAGATTCAAACACCCTGCATTATTTTGATTGTCAGATCTGAATGAATTTTGAAGTGTGCATTGAAGGTTGCCTTGCCTGCCTCGTTATATTTCAATCCTTTGTTCAGCAAAATGTGTGATGAGTTACCAGTTCCTCTGTGTCTCCTTAGATTCTGAATGTAGAGAATGGAGAGCCAGTGAAGCCACCATTCTCCACTGTGGATGCAGCCATCAGCATTTGCTACTCTCAGAAAGGTGTGCTCAGTGTATGAGCCTACCCCACCCTTCATTTTGCCAGCCTGTCATCTTCCTTTTTCCAACCTGTCCTCTTTCATTTTGCCAACCTGATACATTAACAACAATTTTGTTCACTGTGTCAGGTCATGCTTGCAGCTATGTTCTAGTCAGTGCACAGTAAGTATGCAGGGCAAAACAGCGCCAAACTGGGCCATCACTTTGATAGGCTTTACATGCTAATGGCATTCTGACTGCATCCTGCATATGGAAATGTGGGTATGATAAGATATAGGCTGGGGAGGCATGATATAATCAAGTCACGCTCGATCTAGTTTTCCTTTCTTATGTACCAAACAATAGAGTATCCACTGGCCGTTGGATGCCCTGATGCTGTTCTCGGTAGTTATAATGTGTATGAGAGCTGCACGTGTCGCACCTGGAGCCCCCCCTCCCCACTGACGACCCATCCGCGCCGGAAGGTTATCGTTGGCAGCTGTCGAAACTCCCAGGACGGTGGGGAACCTGCGAACTGTCGGTGCCTGCCCTGCACACGCTGCCTGGCGCAGGCGATTGGCTGGGTTTTGTCAGTCTGTTTCATTCTGTTATCATATATAATTGCTAGTAACACTGATGTGCAAGGGGCGGTGATGGCCGAGTGGTTAAGGTGTTGATCTCTGGGTACCAAAGGCCCCAGGTTCAACACTCGCACCACTCGGGACATTTCCCAATCCCGCGGCCCACCGGCGCCAATAGCAGTAATCGTACATAAAGTGCGTCGAGAACCACCCAATAAACAAACAAACACTGATATGGAAGGCTGCTATCACCTCAGTTGAAGTCTAGGTGCATGATTTTTTCATGTATCCGTTTTCAGTTGTCCAGCTTGCACCTACTCCGCTTTTGCCCTTTCTACTATTGTGTTCTGTTTGGTTCCCATGCAGCTATCCCTCAGCCACAATCTGTAGCCCCACCTCCTGAACGGATGGGTGAACACGCCATGTATTTAGGTGTGGATGTATGCGTGTATGCGTTGTGGTGTATGCGTTTCAGATCCAATTCAGATTTAGGAAACCGTGTATGCGTTTCCTAGGTGTATGCGTATCAGATCCAAGTTAGTTTTCACCAACTGCTCGTGCATAAATTGCATTCTCCTTTACCATGAACTGTGGCCGAGAAGTTCAGGGGCAATGTGTCCCAACCGAAATGTTGTGGTTTAGACTCCCACAGTGATAAATTATTCGTGAAATAGGGTGGAATATACCACTTCCTGAACACCCAATTGACATCCTTCTCCAAGAAGTATCGACATCCTGCTCCTTGATCCGTGCTTATGAAGTCTTCGTGTTTCCTTTCTAAGACTAACTCGCTTATAAGTATCATGTTCATGCTCTCGATAAGGAATGATGATACACGAACATTTCGCAACGCAATTTCAGGTAAAGGGGATACATATAATGTGATATGGCATACAATACCAGTTTATAGCAAAGACATTATTCTTCCTATCCCGAATATAGCTTTTCCTAACTTATGAATATCAAAACAAATGATAAAGGTACAGCCATTATTGCCTAAACCATTGGCTCAAATTTTAGTCTGAATCACATCAAAATCATTTTAAAGGACACTAATTTCATGGCAAATTTCGACATCCTACTGTGCCCGTTTGGACATCTCACACCTAACGAAAAACCATTATTTTAACCCTGGACTCTCACTTGCCGCTGCTCTTCGCCCACAACGAATCGACGCAACAGATTTGCGATGCTATGTGACCCATACAGTCGACGTGTTGTTAAAAAACTACCACGACCACCACCTTTTGTATGAAGTATTCACTGGTCACTCGCTCCTGCCACTGTCCTCTGAGGGTGCCCTCTGAGGGTGAATGACTGCTGTCGTGAATGATGATTGTCCTCTTATGGCGGCTGTCTTCTGATAACTGCTCGCCTCTGACAGCAGCTGTCCTCTGATGAATGCTCCCTTCTGACGGCGGCTGTCCTTTGATGAATGCTCACCTCTGACTGTGGCTGTCCTCTGATGAATGCTCACATCTGATGGCGGTTGTCCTCTGATTAATGCTCCCATCTGATGGCGGCCGTCCTCTGAGGAATGTTCGCCTCTGATGGTGGCTGTCCTATGATGAATGCTCACCTCTGACGGTGGCTGTCCTATGATGAATGTCCGTCTCTGACGGTGGCTGTCTTTTGATCGCGGCTGACCTCTGACGTCGGCAGGCGACTACGTGGCTGCGCTGGAGGCGAAGGAGTCGCGCCACAGTGCCGACTTCTCCTACATCCGCGTGTACCGCCACTGGGCGCAGACGGAGCGCGGCCAGCCCATGCGGGCGCGCATCGCCGCCCGCGTCACGCCGTCCAGCGCCGCCGCGGCTCCCGCGCTCGAGATGATCGAGGTGCGGCCGGTAACCCCACCCGTCGCCAGGTGGGGTCGGGTGGCATCGTCACGGGGAATAGGTGGTATCGTGCTGGAGGTCAGACGGGGTTGTCCTCTGGGTCGGGTGCGACCGTCACGGAGGCTAGATGGTGTCGTTCTGGAGGTCAGATGGGGTTATCCTCGGGATCAGATGGGACTATTACGGAGGCTAGATGGCATCGTTTTGGAGGTCAGATGAGGTTGTCCTCCATGTCAGTTGGGACCGTCACGGAAGCCAGATGGCATCATCCTCGAGGTCAGAGGAGGCCGTCCTTGAGGTGAGATGGGACAATTATCGAGGTCAGACAGCTTCCGAAATCAGGTGGCGTTGATTTGGGTAGAGTTGATTTGGGTGAGGCCGTATTCTAAATTACATGGAGATGTCGAATGATTAACGTAACGATATATTGCATGGCCATCAGATATATGATAGATAGTCGACAACAAAGTTCAGATTCGATCAAAGAATGCAGTCTAAGAACAACTTGGGGATTGGCATTGGCATAAGCCATACAGTCTCATCTTTTAGTGACCTACCAAGTGAAACCCCTTCAGCCATAAACGGGCGCCTATGCTGCTCACCCCCCGACGTGTTGCCAGGTGCCGATCAACGAGCATGCCACTGCGATCGCCTGCTGCCAGCGCACGGGTAACCTGGCGGTGGCCTGCGGCTCCCTGGTCACCGTCCACCAGTACGTGATGAAGACTCACGACATCTCCAAATTCAAGTGAGCAAGAGGAGCCAACTGCCTAGCTCGTGTCATGAAGGGGGTGTAGTGTAACTCTCTGCCCATAGTGGAAACGAACCGTCACTCTCCATTAAATAACTCACCATCGCTATCTGATTATAGAAGAGATGAACCGTCACGGTCTGCCATTGCAGGGATGGACCGTCACTGCCTGCCCATCAAGTGGATGAGTCGTCGCTGTTCGCCCACTGACTGTCAACTGTCGCTTTCTGTCCACAGAGGGGACAAAGCGCCACTCTGCTCATAAAGAGGATGAACTGTCAACCGTCACTGTCTGCCCACAGAGGGGACTGCCGTTACTTCCCATAGAGAAGGGCCGTTCTTGGCTAGCCACAGAGTTTGAGGAGCTCCACAGCATGTCTCGCTGGGTGCTGCTTAAGCTAGGGTGGAGGGGACGAGTGTTCTAGGGGTAAGATGCTCGTCTCACAATCGAAAGGTTGTGGGTACGAGTCTCACCTGTCGCTACTCTTCGCCCGCGACCAATCGGCGTGAGAGATTGGCGACGCTACATGACTCAACGGTCGACGTGTCGTAAAACCAATAACCAACTAAGCTAGGGTGGGTTAGTTTTATCGCACAAGATGCACGAGATCTCTGCATTACATGCGACATTCCTCGCAGTCTATCCTAGACATGCGCCACATAGGAGACATTACCATTCGAATATAGCACGCCTTCCGGTCTCCCTGTTGTCGACATGGCAGCGAATCCGGATCCGTTCGGATTTATCGGAGTGCCCGTCCGATTCTTACCTAAACCACCTACAGCTCAGGCGAAGGACAAACCTCAACGGCCCAATTCCATCTACTGCGGAAAGAAGTTGTTGGGTCTACTAAGCAGCTGTAGACCGACGCCTGCCCTGGTCCGATTTGTTGCGCTGCTGTCTGCGTTCTCGTGATATAGCCACATCTAACTACGTGTGTCTATCATTCACTCTGCTGTCATCTGCTCGTGACGTCCCGCGATGCCAGTCGGTGTGTACTGACCCGTGTTAAGCCCGGTATGCACCACCACAGTTCCCGGGAACTGTGTACTTTTGGAGATTTATCGGAGGGCGCTGCATGACTTCTGTAGTCGATGCGCCCCTAACCCCCAATGACTAGCTAACTAAGGAGACTTAACGGAAAAGTTCAGCACCTGCTAGATCTGGCAACAACGTCTCCCCAAAAGTCGTCGGTAGGCCGGCTCGGCCTGTGATTGGCTGGTCCGCGGTGGTGGGCGGACCCGCTGTGGGCGACGCCGCGCGGCCGCCGGGACGGGAACTGAGCCCGCTGACCGCCCATGCGTCAGCCGGACAGATGTTGAATCAACCTTTATTTGTCTAGAGCTGATGATGGGTTGGATGTTTTGATGCTCATTTCAGTGTAGTTGTTCACTGATGTTAATTATATTGTCCTGACTACACTATAAATAGTTTTTTTTCCACCATTCGTCTTCCCAATACCATCCAACCTTGCACATTATGTTACCAGACCATCCAGCTTTCTGCTAGGTACGACTCCAAAGACAGCAAATAATGGGACGTACACCAAAATCCTCAAAAATGAGTTTTGAGGTATGTCTTAGTTGCATAGTACCTATCCAATTCAACCTCACAAGCAACCTATGCTATAAAGAACTAGTCACGTCACTATATGTAATACAATTAAAGAAGCATACACCCATTGCTGGATATTGTAGTTTGCTTACCTTCTTTCGCGTGAATAACGTGCTTAAATTCTTGACCGCAGACTAAATCTACCAACCGCTACGAATTCGCGACTTTGGTCCAACCGACCCGCCACCCAGACACCGGAACGTCCAAAAAGTTCAACACTGTTCAACTATCTGGGAAGGCCGGTCGCGGCAGCGGTCGCGCCAACAAAGTTCCAGTCAAATCCACGATGTACATATGTTTGCACATCGGGGCAGTTGGCCGCCGCCCACCACCGGCCACACTCCGTAGCCTGAAGCGTCCTTTCCGGCGCGCGCGGGGCGGCCGGCAGCCGGACTGTACGCGCTGTAACCCGGCCCGACGCGCTCGGCAGGTTCTGCGACCTGGAGGAGCTGGCGCAGCTGGAGCTGGCGTTCGAGGTGCTGGAGCTGGCGCTGTGCGAGGACGTGCTGGTGTGCTGCGGGGCGGACCGGCTACAGGTGGTGCAGCTGCGCTACGGTGCCGCCGCCGTGCCGCCCGCTGACGCCCAGCTGTCCGTCACGCCGCCGCCAGAGCCCGAGTCCGAGTCAGAGCAGGAGCGGTCAGACGACCAGTCGGACGACGACAGCGCCGAGTTACAGCAGGTCAGGGCAGCTGTAGCAGGCCAGGGGAGCTCTAGCAGGTCAGGAGAGCTGCAGCAGATCAGGGGAGCTGTACATTTCTGGACATTTAAATTCGGAGTGTATTTTTCTGCTTCTGACAACAAAAACGTCTATTTTTACTTCCCAGACAGTTTCAAGCATATTTATCCACTAGCAACGTGTTACCGGTCATTTTTAAATGACTCCATGCAATCTTTGTGCAAAAAAAGAGCGGATAATTTTCCGGGGAGGATACAGTAGTGGATAACAAACATCCATGATAAGGCCACGTTTCCAACCCTGGGTGTATCGGTTGTGACTGAGTCACAGCCGACCCCGTGTGAACGGGCGACCGCCTTGTCTGGTTTGTCGTCTGGGTGACCCGTCTCACCCTGTGGTGGGCCGGCAGATCGTGTGGGACCCGGCCGCTGCAGACGGCCCCACTGTCACCGGTCTGCCGTCTCGGAGATCCGTCTCGGTGACTCGTCTCACCGTCTGGTGGGCCGGCAGATCGTGTGGGACCATCTCATCATGTGGTGGGCCGGAAGATTGTGTGGGACCCGTCTCACCCTCTGGTGGGCCGGAAGATCGTGTGGGGCCCGTCTCACCCTCTGGTGGGCCGGCAGATGGTGTGGGACCCGTATCACCGTCTGGTGGGTCGGCAGATGGTGTGGGACCCGTCTCGCCCTCTGGTGGGCCGGCAGATGGTGTGGGACCCGTCTCACCGTCTGGTGGGCCGGCAGATGGTGTGGGACCTGTCTCACCCTCCGGTGGGCTGGCAGATCGTGTGGGACCCGTCTCACCGTCTGGTGGGCCGGCAGATGGTGTGGGACTCGTCTCACCGTCTGGTGGGCCGGCAGATGGTGTGGGACCCGTCTCACCGTCTGGTGGGCCGGCAGATGGTGTGGGACCCGTCTCACCGTCTGGTGGGCCGGCAGATCGTGTGGGACCCGTCTCACCGTCTGGTGGGCCGGCAGATCGTGTGGGACCCGTCTCACCGTCTGGTGGGCCGGCAGATGGTGTGGGACTCGTCTCACCCTCTGGTGGGCCGGCAGATCGTGTGGGACCCGGCCGACCCGCGGCCGGACGGACACACCGCGGTGGCCGGCGGCCCGCTACGGCTGCAGCTGCCCGCCCTGCACCGGCCGCTGCAGACGGCCGCCGACGCCGGTCCGCCGCCGCGCCTGCTGGCGGCCGCTGGCGCGCCGCTGGCCGCCGCCTCGCTGCTCTACTGGCGCGAGTCGGACGGCGACACGCTGGTGCCCGGCGCGCTCTGCGTCACGCCATTCTACGAGCGCGCCGAGCGTGACGCCGGTGGGTGGCGGCGACCGGTGTCGGAGATGAAGGCGACGGCGAGTTGTGGCCTGGCGCTGGTGGCGCTTGTAGCTGGTGTGCGCTGGGTCAGCTGGGTTTTGATAGCTGGGGGTGGGGATGGTGTGTGCTGTGGATGGTTCGTGTTTTCAGTTCTGGATGATGTGGAGGTCATTTGTTTACCGACATGATGTGGTCGTGCGCAGAGGAACCTGTGGCGTAAGGACACGAGGTACGCGGCTCGGTTAAGGTCGTGCTGATCACCAATGACTTGTATGTCATTTCCTGACTACATATATTTTGTCTTGCACAGAATAACTGCCTGAAAGATATCAGGCTCTTCAGCTGTACTGCGGGCATATTTTCGCAATTTGATGTTAGGTTTATGATGCAATGGTGCCAAGCCAGCGGTCGCTGGTCGACATCCGGCCGACACGTATACAGGGTTTATCCAGGCTGTTCATGGATTTTGGCATCCAGGACATCCTCTCCAGGAAGTTATCCTCATTTGTATCGTTTGAAGATTGAATGGTGCTGTTTCACAATGAACTACTCCGTGGTCGAGAGTTCGAGGTTTACTGGAAAGTGCAAACTGAGATTCTGATGTCACAGGCTAGGAGAAGTATATCTTCTCCATACTTGATTACCCGAAAAACTTGCACCACATCCAGGATTACAAAGTACAAATCAAACCCTGCCCAGCTCACTTCTCCTGGACTACCTGGCCACATGCGATGTCCTAAGCTTAGCTCCCCCACCCCCTCTGGTAGTTGACGAGGGTCGCTGCGGCGGTTACTCAGATGGCCTCCCCAAAGCCTCTATGTTATGTGGTGATCTCCCCAGAGTCGCTACGGCAGGTGGTGTGATGGCCTCCCCAGAGTCCCTACGGCATGTGGTGTGGTGACCTCCCGAGAGCAGAGTCGCTGTGGCAGGTGGTGTGATGACCTCCCCAGAGCAGAGTCGCTATGGCAGGTGGTGTGGTGACCTCCCCAGAGCAGAGTCGCTACGGCAGGTGGTGTGGTGACCTCCCCAGAGCAGAGTCGCTATGGCAGGTGGTGTGATGACCTCCCCAGAGCAGAGTCGCTATGGCAGGTGGTGTGGTGACCTCCCCAGAGCAGAGTCGCTACGGCAGGTGGTGTGGTGACCTCCCCAGAGCAGAGTCGCTATGGCAGGTGGTGTGATGACCTCCCCAGAGCAGAGTCGCTATGGCAGGTGGTGTGATGACCTCCACAAATCTGATATGACATCCTCAGAGGTCCTATGGCAAGTGGCGTGATGACCTTCCCAGAGTCCCTATGGCGGGTGGTGCGGTCTCCTCAGGGCCGCTGTGGCAGGTGGTGTGATAACCTCCCCAGAGTCTCTATAGTAAGTGGTGTGCTGATCTCGGATCCGCTATGGCAGACAGTGTGCTGACCTCCCCAGAGTCTCTATGGTAGGTGGTGTGGTCTCCTCAGGGCCCATATGGCATGTGGTGTGATGGCCTCCCCAAAGCTGCTATGGCAGGTGGTGTGATGGCCTCCCCAGATCTGCTATGACAGTTGGTGTGATGACCTCCCCAGATCCGCTATGGCAGGTGGTGTGATGACCTCCATAAGCCTGCTATGACAAGTCGTGTGATGACTTTGCCAGTGCCGCTGCAGCAGTGATGTGGTGACCTCACCCTCCGTCCGCCAGGCGGTTGGACGACGGTCGATAACCCGCTCCATTCGGAGGAGCGGCCCCTGCTGGCGGCCGTGTCGGTGTTCTTGTCCGTGTCGCACGAGGGCCGGCTGTACCAGGTGACGCTGTCGCCGCGGCCGTACACCGTGCTGGTCGGCACGCACACCTACACGTCCGCTCTGCAGCTGGCCGTCCGCCAGCCGCACATGCTGCACGCGTTCACCAACACCGGCCTCGGTCAGTGACTGTGCAGGGCAGGCTGGCCCGGGACGGCTCAGACAGCATGTAATGGGTCAAGTGGTCAGACGGGCCAGGCGGTCTAGGATGGGCCAGACGGCCCAGTACGGTTCAGGGGATCCAGAATGGGTCAGGCAGTCCGGGGCGGACCGCTTTTTTTTACAGAACGATGAGGGTCTGTCTGTCTGGGTTGTCATCGCACATGGGATTCAGGCATGAGTCAAGGTACCCTGGTGCAGGCCATTGACCATGGGAGTATAACACCGAGTTCGGGAACGGGTTTTGAGAACGCGAAATAGGTTCTCTCACTCTTTTATGACTGACCTTACTAATGGTTATAAATTCGAATTGTTTAAGGTTCAAACGCTATTAATTATCTCACTGTGTATTCTTTTGTTTACATCGAATGACGCGCTGAATGCTTTCAATATTTCGGTCTATCCTCGATCGTAAAGACGGGGAGTCGACGATTCGTAAAGGCAGTTTTACTCCCGGAGTGGGCAGTATTTTGCCTTCTGCATTGTATGCTTCTGCCCTGGGTCTATTTCCCTCATGGGATTAACTACATTCCTTTACAAGTGATGCCCTTTCGATGCAAGATGTCCACCCGGTCCTTGTCCTTGTCATTGTCCCTGTCTTTGTCCTTGTCCTTGTCTTTGTCCCTGTCTTTGTCCTTGTCCTTGTCCTTGTCCTTGTCCTTGTCCTTGTCCTTGTCCTTGTCTTTGTCCTTGTCCTTGCCCTTGTGTGTCCTTAGTCCCACCCTATTTTTGTGAGTGCTGCTGTGATTACTCTCACACTCGTGACGCTAATGGCTTCCCTGACGTCGGCTGTGGTCCTGATGGCTGGATTGTCGGACGCCTGCTGTCGGTCCGACTCATGTGACTCGTGTTACGCCTGTAGTCCGCCTGACGCCCGCTGTCCGCCCTTGCGCCTGTGGTCCGGCTGACATCTGTGATCCCCGTTGCGCCTGTGGTCCGCCAGATTCCTATGAGTCTCCCAACGCCTATGGTCCGCCTAACGCCCACTGTTCACTTGACGCCTTGTTGTCTGCCTGCTGAGTCCCGTGGCGCCTGTGGTCCGCCTGACTGGTGTTGCCTGCTCGTACTCTTGTGGTCCACCTGGTGCTGCTGTCCGCCTGACGCCTGCCGTCTGCCCTGACGCCTGTGACCCGTCTGACGTCCGCCCGCGGCTCCAGAGAGCTACACGGTGCGGGACACGCGACGGCTGTGTCGACTGGAGCCGGCCTGCCACCCAGTGCCGGACGACACGGACGCCGGCTTCCTGCTCGGCCTGCAGCCGTTCGTGGGCGTGTCGCACATGTGTGTCGCCGGCGGGGTCCTGGTGCTGGCCGCCTCCGCGCCGGAGGACAGGTGAGGCGAGGCGCGGCGCTGTGCCTCCCGGCTCGGCTGGATCCCGTCCACCCAAGCGTCTGATTCAGTGCATCATGACACGATGCCAGCGAGTCTTCGTTAATGTTCTTGATTTAATCCGTCACTGTCTGCACTGATGGTGACGCCATGCGATCTAGCTGTCGAGAGCGTCGTAAAAACTAGCTGTAAAAGCGCTGTATAGTGCGTCGTAAAAACTAGCTGTCGAGTGCGTCGAAAAGCTAGCTGTCGAGTGCGTCATAGAAGAACCCAAGGCTCGTCATATCTATATTGAGTTTACCACTTTATGTCTCTTTCAGTCTCTCCCCCTGCAGCGAGTATCACGCCATGCTTCTGACTGTCCCTCTTCTCCCTTCCCCTCCACAGCGAGTCTGCCATGTTTTCCTCCGATCATCGCTCTCCCTCTACGGTGACCCTGCTCCGCTCCGCCTCTGATGACTCGTCCCCCGGTTCGCAGCGAGTCGGCCACGCTGTACCTGCTGCAGCTGCCGTCGCCGCTCGAGCTGTACGGCGAGTGCGCGCGCATCAGCAGCTCGCACGACCACCACGCGCCGGCCATGTGTCTAGCGCTGCTGGAGGAGGCTCACATGGTACTGCGGCCGGCGGTCAGGTGGCAGTGCTGTGCGCCGCCGTCCGACCAGCTGCGGCGGGAATACGCGCAGTCGTGCGCCAATATCGGCCACTTCCTGCTCCGGTAAGGGTGGTCGGCTGATAGTTCGCCTCGCTCGGCTCGATCTGTGTAGGTGGATTTATTTGTTGTGCTCTGGGCGATATGACCCGGGCTGGGTAAATTTGATGATGTGTGAATCCTTTTGATGTTTGGCTGGCGGATTTTTCATGAGGTATGATAGGATTTTGTCGTGGGTTGTGTACATGGTGTGCAGTATGGCCAGATTTGGCACAATGGATGTTCCTGTAGTGATTGTTTCTCACGCCGAGATGTGTGCGAAGAGATATGCATCTGTCAAGACGGGTGGTCTGTTGGTCTCGGAGGCTGGAACTCCGACATGAAATGTGTCCGAGAAGCTGCTGGGAGACGTCTCCGGTGTGGTGGGTGTTGCTGTGGCGTGGCTGACTAGTGGCTGTGGCCGCAGAAGCTGCTGGGAGACGTCTCCGGTGTGGTGGGTGTTGCTGTGGCGTGGCTGACTAGTGGCTGTGGCCGCAGAAGCTGCTGGGAGACGTCTCCGGTGTGGTGGGTGTTGCTGTGGCGTGGCTGACTAGTGGCTGTGGCCGTGAGAAGCTGCTGGGAGACGTCTCCGGTGTGGTGGGTGTTGCTGTGGCGTGACTGACTAGTGGCTGTGGCCGTGAGAAGCTGCTGGGAGACGTCTCCGGTGTGGTGGGTGTTGCTGTGGCGTGACTGACTAGTGGCTGTGGCCGCAGAAGCTGCTGGGAGACGTCTCCGGTGTGGTGGGTGTTGCTGTGGCGTGGCTGACTAGTGGCTGTGGCCGCAGAAGCTGTTGGGAGACGTCTCCGGTGTGGTGGGTGTTGCTGTGGCGTGGCTGACTAGTGGCTGTGGCCGCAGAAGCTGTTGGGAGACGTCTCCGGTGTGGTGGGTGTTGCTGTGGCGTGGCTGACTAGTGGCTGTGGCCGCAGAAGCTGCTGGGAGACGTCTCCGGTGTGGTGGGTGTTGCTGTGGCGTGACTGACTAGTGGCTGTGGCCGCAGAAGCTGCTGGGAGACGTCTCCGGTGTGGTGGGTGTTGCTGTGGCGTGGCTGACTAGTGGCTGTGGCCGCAGAAGCTGCTGGGAGACGTCTCCGGTGTGGTGGGTGTTGCTGTGGCGTGGCTGACTAGTGGCTGTGGCCGCAGAAGCTGCTGGGAGACGTCTCCGGTGTGGTGGGTGTTGCTGTGGCGTGACTGACTAGTGGCCAGTGTTGGATTTTCACTTCTCGTTCTTGGATTCGGAGTGTATAATCCTTGAGTTCCTGCAATTATGGAGTGCATAATACCTGGTAACCATGGGGTGAATACAAATTACTGAGACAAAGAAATAAAGTCTTGTTTTTCCATTCAAGAAGCATACATTACAGGTGTTTCATCCCACACAGCCTAAGTATGCCACCTGATGCTGGATCACATAAAAATAGTATTCACTGAGAATACAAACTTCACATAGCAGTCATCTGTGTTGTGGTGCTGGAAAAGTGTTAAATATACTGTCATTGGCAAAAAGTGATGCATTTAATTGTGATTGATTTTCCATGCGAGTTTGAATATATTTCAACTTCAGGTATGAAGGTACATTACTATGATTAAATATATTATTCAAGCTTAGGGTATCCACAAGACACGTCTTACACAGTTTACCTCCATGAAGCAAACAAATTGGTTAGGCTTGGTTCAGTGGCGCAACCAGGATTTCAGTTCGGGGGGACCACGGTTGGAGAGCGGGCCCCCTCGCAAGCGGGCCCCCCTCATGTTTTTAAAAAGTCTGCGGAAAACATGCACTTACTTTTGAGCGGGCCCCTATGTTTGTAAAAACTAAAACGAGGCGGGCCCCAGGTAAAAGCGGGCCCCTGGTTCTAAGCGGGCTATTGGTTCAATGCGGGCCCCTGGATCAAAGTGGGCCCGGTTCGAAGCGGGCCCCTGGTTCCAGAGAGCCCCTGGTTCAAGACGGCCCCAGGTTGAAGCGGGCCCCTGGTTCTAAGCGGGCTATTGGTTCAATGCGGGCCCCTGAATCAAAATGGGCCCCGGTTCGAGGCGGGCCCTGGTTAAAACGGGCCCCCAGATTTTCAGTTGGTTCAAAGGGCCCCTGATTCGAGCCACAGATCCGCTTCGCGGGCCCCTAGCCAGGGCTCTGATTAGGGTGGCCCACTCCGAGCCAGGGGCCCGCTTCGCGGGCCCCTGACTCGGACCGGGCCCCAAAAAATTTCGGGGGGGGCCATGGCCCCTTGCCCCCCCCCTGGTTGCGCTAGTGGCTTGGTTATGCTATGATAAGTTGGGCTCTACTCTTAAGTTGGACAAGTTTTCATATCCAATGGTTTTTTCTATTTCAAGAATTTGTTTTTCAACAATGAACCAGGCAAGGTTAGGTTATGTTCTTTAATTTGCATTTTTTAGAAGAAAAATACTGGTTGAAATTTTTCCTTTTTCAAGAGAATTGTTCTTTTTGCATTGAAGGTTAGGCTAGGTTAGGGTAGATTATGCCACATTTTTTATTTTGCAAATTAATTTTTACACTATATTACCCAACTCCAAGCCCACTTATTGGTGTTGTTTTGCCTGCCAACTGGAAAGTATGTATTTACAGTGAAAGTGAGTGGTCACACCATGTAAACCACATTTTTAAACATGGCATTGGAAAAAGGAATTTCAATAACCCAAAATTACCCTAAACTGCAAATTTACAAATAGAAACAAAGTGATGATGAGCAAGAATTATGCCTTTCACATCAGGAACCACAAAACCTCAATATCCCTTATGGAAAATGATTGGTCCTGAACCCTGTGCTGATGAAGAATGCCCATGGCATGGTTGGATTAAAAAAATAATGTATCAGGACTGAAAAAAAATGTTTCCAATAAGAAATTTGAATCCATTCATTCCATGCACCACCATAGGCATTATGGTAAATTTGGAAATCATCATGTCGCATTGGCAACAACAAAAGTGTACAAATTTACACCTGTGATTAGCATGCTCCAACTGTTACCCATCGAAAGCCAGCATTAATAGCAATTAGCCATATTCGCCGCAATAGCATCGGCAGAAAAAAAAACAGAATTCCTACAAGGGGTATGCCAGATAATAGGAGTCACAGAAGATAATGAAGCAGCACCTACCAGTTACTATTCCCACAGCACCTGCTCTTTTCCCCGAGGCGCACACCTGAGGAGAACGAAAACAGAAAATTAACAATGGCTTCCTCCCCGGCTTCGTACCTTGGCCGTTGTTTAGACCCTTCCCTCGATAGGTCTTGGGCTGGCCGGCTGGCCTTAACCTTCATCAGGGCTGGCAGCGACTTGTGTTACATTGTCACAAAAACAATGCAATCGAGATAAGCTGCTCTTTTACCTTTGTCAACAAAGATTTCATCCCATTGGCTGAGTTCAAACCATTAAGCCAATCAGCAGCCTCCGTACAGTCAGCCGGAGTTGACGAAAGACCAGTAAGCGGCTGTTAATCACCCCTGATTTAGCAGTGTATAGAACATGACGGCTAAATTTCCATTTTCCCGGAGTGGGAGAAATTAGTTGTCGGAGTGGCATAAACACTATTATTGCCACCAGTTTGTGATGTATTGAAACAATATAGGTCATGAAATGGAAGGAAACTGAAATTTCTGGTTATATGGTGGTCCATTTGACTGTAAAATGTAACCAGATTTGAAGAACGTTTTGGTACCATTTAGGTCATTTTATTGCGTAAAATCCATCGGATATCTTTTTTGTTTTATTGCTCTGGACTGGTCCAGGATGCAAAACGATCAGTTTTGTTCATGTCAAGTTATGTAGAACATCTCAATCTTCAAGGAAACAAAAAGGAATGCATTATTTATGGCCTTTCTTGGCCGTAGTTTAAAAAGCTCCGACCGGAGTGGGAGCTGGAGAGCCGCGAATCCATCGAATCCAAGAAGCGCCGTTCGGGTCTGGCCAGTCTGGGAATGGTGGTTTCCCTTCATTAGGCGAGCCGAGAATAGAGGTTTCTTGCACTTGGCGAGGAATTTTTATTGTCTGCACCGAGTTGCCCACTGGATGGAAAGAGACGAAAGAGGCTCGTTGTAGGCATCGCCAACCTTGGTAGGAACGACCTACGTATCTATTATCAATATCTAGTGAAATTATTGGCTGGGATAAGCCTCGTGAGTTGTATGATGGGATATAGTCCGATAATTCAGGGACCAGGTAGTGAGACTACTAGTTGATCTCGTGTAGTATCGGCCGACGTAGGAACTGAGGCCCAATTGAGGTTTCTTGAAATTTAATTATTCTTGTTGGTGTAAACTTCAGTATCAAAGCAGAAATATAGCTACCTAGCTAGAATGATGTATGCACAACCAGCTTAATGTTGAGAAGTATGGGTAGCCATAGCAAAATTGTTGGTTGGTTGGTTATTGGTTTTACGACACGTCGACCGTTGAGTCATGTAGCGTCGCCAATCTCTCACGCCGATTGGTCGCGGGCGAAGAGTAGCGACAGGTGAGACTCGAACCCACAACCTTTCGATTGTGAGACGAGCATCTTACCCCTAGACCACTCGTCCCCATATAGCAAAATTGTGATTCCTTATATTTTGCAGTGGTGCACATCTGTATCCCTCTGTTGGTGCCCATGCATGCAGTGGCACAACCTAGGACGGGGTTGTTTTATATTCTGGGGGGAGGACAAGTGGACTCTCAATGTTTGCTTTGCTTCTCAAATGACTTCAACTTTTAACATGGGACTCTATAGAGTGTGCCCCCAATCTATTTCACCCTGCCCATTGCCTTTCATGTATTTCCGCTTCCCCAATAATTTTCATAAATGAACATCCACGACCTGGAAATAGTATTTTCAGCTTGTTTGTTTGTTTGTTTCAGCTTGTTTTGTTTTGGAAATAAAGCTTTAATTTTTGTAAGACAATATATTTTCAGGAAATAGGGATTGGTCCCCTTCAGTGCACGGATACAGTAACTCACAAGCATTGTTGTGCTCTAACAAAATGTTTCAGGAAATTGTGAAGTGCACCCCACCTCATACCCCAATAAACTCCATTATTTGGCTTGTTTGTCCCTGCAGCTTCCTGAACATTCCTATGCCATGAGAAATCATAATATATGTCCACAAATATTTTGGGGATGTGATTGCTTTTGTGATTTGCAAGTTGTGTAGGGACTTCCCTAGTTCTCTAGTTCTGTCTAGCCTTGCATTCTTCTGAACACTACTGATTCCAGCATTTTCACAAATGAATAATGTACACATGAAGGCGTGGTTGTTTATTAATTCACATGTTTCAGACAATTGCATACGACCTGCACCATTTCATGGAACAAATACATTGGTATTAATGTTGTATGCAGATTGCAGAGTGATCCTTAAGCATCTGCTGTCATCTGTTGCACATGCTAGCAAGCTGGCACTCGTCTAGTCTTGCTTGCATCTGATTTTCTGTTCCACTTCTGCATCCTCTTGGAATGTTGCTGCAGCTCTCATGGTCACCTGAAATAACAAATGTGCATTATCCTCAATGATGTTGCCAAGTTGCTGTGGCAAGGACATAACATGGCTAGACAAGATGAAGAGCACCAAAACTAGAAGGGTTTTTCATTATCAGCCATTGATTACCATATGTTATAGGCCGTAGGAGCATGCTGCATCCTCTGCTTCATCACAATCCAATAATACTATTGGATTATGACAGCTGGTTGAGATTGCTGTTTAAGCAAGGCTCTTCACGATATATCATGTAATGTTAGGAGTGTATTTTTTTTGGGAGTGTATAATTCTTTGGATGACAAAAGTTCCAAAAAAGGACCATATTTCCAACACTGCTAGTGGCTGTGGCCGCAGAAGCTGCTGGGAGACGTCTCCGGTGTGGTGGGTGTTGCTGTGGCGTGGCTGACTAGTGGCTGTGGCCGCAGAAGCTGCTGGGAGACGTCTCCGGTGTGGTGGGTGTTGCTGTGGCGTGGCTGACTAGTGGCTGCTGGGAGACGTCTCCGGTGTGGTGGGTGTTGCTGTGGCGTGGCTGACTAGTGGCTTGGCCGCAGAAGCTTGTGGTTGTGGTTTTGTTTATTGCTGGGAGACGTCTCCGGTGTGGTGGGTGTTGCTGTGGCGTGGCTGACTAGTGGCTGCTGGGAGACGTCTCCGGTGTGGTGGGTGTTGCTGTGGCGTGGCTGACTAGTGGCTGCTGGGAGACGTCTCCGGTGTGGTGGGTGTTGCTGTGGCGTGGCTGACTAGTGGCTGCTGGGAGACGTCTCCGGTGTGGTGGGTGTTGCTGTGGCCGCAGGTCAGGGCTGACTAGTGGCTGTGGCCGCAGGTCGACCTCTGAGGACGACTGGGTGCGGGCCGGGCCGTGGCTCAAACTGGCCGGCGCCTCCGTGGAGTCTGTGCTCGCCGCGTGTCCCGAGGCGCCTGGTCTGGACAACTACCTGCGCAGCGCACTCACCGCCTCGCATCAGCCGCCGCTGTCCTACCAGATGGCCAATCAGGCGCTGCGCGTGCTGTGCGACCGCGCGCCGGAGTCGGTGGCGGCCGTTGTGCTGGCGGCCGGCCCACTGGTCGAGTATCGCGCCGAACCGCCGCTCGAGGCGCTCGAGGCGCTGCTGGCCGAGCCGCGGCTGGCCGAGTCGGCGGCGCAGGCGGCGCGGCTGGCGGCGCTGCGACTGCTAGCGCGCGGCCAGTCGTCCGAGGCGCGCCGCCGGCCGCTGCTGGAGCAGCTGACGGACGAGGCGCTGACGGCCGGCCGGCCGCACCTGCTGGTGACGCCCGTCGCTGGCCGGCGCAGCCTCACCGAGCTGGGCGAGCTGCTGGCCGCCGGCCGGCCCGACCTGCTGGCCACCGCGCTGGCGGCGCTGGCCGCCGCCGGCCGACCGCCGCTGCCCGAGCTGACCGCGCTGTTGCTGGAGGCGGCCGACACCAGCCGCCGCGCCGCCGCGTTGCGCTACGAGACGCTGCTGCGGGACGTGCTGGAGCTGGCGCTGCGCAGGGGCGGCCGGCCGGCCGGCGCCGTCCAGGCGG
Organism: Ashinkailepas kermadecensis; assembly: GCA_034440615.1. NCBI lineage: Eukaryota > Metazoa > Arthropoda > Thecostraca > Neolepadidae > Ashinkailepas > Ashinkailepas kermadecensis. Next base: position 198,495 of record JAOTOM010004120.1, read on the forward strand.
TCACCATCGTGGTGCGCATGTACCTGGGCGCGCTTGTGGGCGCCTTCCAGCCGCCGTCGCCGCCGCCGCCCGGCGCGGCCGCCGAGCGACACCGGCTGGGCGCGCTGTACGGGCCGCGCGCCGGCTGGCTGAACATGCTGCCGCCGTTCGAGGCGAAGGCGCCGTCGCAGATGGTGGCCGACATCGAGTCTGACGCCCGACTGGTGGAGCTCGTCATGCTGCAGGTAGTTGGCGCGTGACACGAACGTGTTGTGTACAGCGAGCTCTGACGATGGTGTAAACAAGACACGCATACAACGCGTGATGACCGCCGGGTATAACATGCGCTATGTCGTACACATCGTGTACACGTATGTCGGGACAGCGCATGATGGCGGCCGGGTACAACACATGTTATGTCGTACATGTCGTATACACGTGTGTAGGCACAATTTATGCGCCAGTGGGTAAATCTTGGCGGCGAGTATTTGGTGATATCGTTGTGTTTGGAAGCTTAAATATTCGCGTTCATCGACTGCCATATTTACTACTTTGTTGCTACAAAGCTTGAGCGTTAGCCACTGAAAGAATTAGTGATATTGACGCACCTTTCAATCCTTGCAAGGTCGGCCGTAGGTCGGGGTGTATGGGTGGTGTTCGTGTCCCATGTTACCCGTCGGCCCCGGCATCGCCCGGCGGCTGTGCCGCTGTGCTGGAGTGTACGTGTGGTGTTTGTGTCACGTGTCTCCCGTCGGTCCGGGACCGCCCGGCGGTTGTGCCGCTGTGCTGGAGTGTACGTGTGGTGTTTGTGTCACGTGTCTCCCGTCGGCCCGGGACCGCCCAGCAGGCTGTGCCGCTGCGCTGGAGTGTACGTGTGGTGTTTGTGTCACGTGTCTCCCGTCGGCCCGGGACCGCCCGGCGGCTGTGACTGTGCTGGAGTGTACGTGTGGTGTTTGTGTCACGTGTCTCCCGTCGGTCCGGGACCGCCCGGCGGCTGTGCCGCTGTACCGGGGCGGCTCTGTGACCGTCGTCTGGCTCGCGTGTCGCAGTCGCTGCTGTGCTCGGGCCTGCCGTCCGCCGACGACCGACACAACATCGTCCAGTTCCTGGAGGCGAACCCCGCCGCCATCGGCGCCGACGCGCTGCGGGCGCTCTGTGCGGAGCTGGCGCCGGCCGCCGCCCTCATCGTGCGCCAGTACCCGCACGCCGTGCTCGACCACGCCAAGGTGAGCGCCGGAGCCGCCGCCTACCACCCACCCCCTCAGGTCACGGGTACCGAGTGGTGGTCATCGTGTTGCGGAGGGCTACCTATAGTCGGTGGTTCGTAAGTTTGAAAAACAAAGGAGCGTGCCCAAAGTCAGTGTTGTGTAAGTCTGGAAAACAAATCACTAGCAACGGCGTCTGGCTGCTGTTATGCTTATTCAGGCTTTGTTGTTTTCTCAGGTGTTCTGACAAAGCCAGGTGCGTGTTGGCGCCTGTCCAGGTGTTGCTATCTATCCAGGTTTTGAACTCTGTGTGGGTGCCCTGTCGTACTTACCTCTGCTCGGGTATTAGTCTGTGACGAACTCCTGTGTATTGAGCTGTGACCGAGTGTGTTTGTGTAATAACGCGAGTCCTGGTGTCCGTACCCGCACCTGGGGTGGATGGGTGGGTGGATGGATGGATGGATGGATGGATGGATGGATGGATGGATGGATGGATGGATGGATGGATGGATGGATGGATGGATGGATGGATGGATGGATGGATGGATGGATGGATGGATGGATGGATGGATGGATGGATGGATGGATGGATGGATGGATGGATGGATGGATGGATGGATGGATGGATGGATGGATGGATGGATGGATGGATGGATGGATGGATGGATGGATGGATGGATGGATCCACTTCACTCCCGATGAGCGGCTTTCCAGCGTTAGTTCCAGAAACGTTTGTTGCACTCATGTGAAATTTGGCACAGCTATTTTGCATCTTTTTATGCCTGATCCTATGTGCAAATTTGAACTCTGGCCAGAGGTCACCGAGTTGTGACGTCATAACCAGGGGCATGGTGGTGAAAATTATCTAAGTCGTAGTTTTTGCAGGCTATTCTTCTATAAATGTTTTGAAATTATTGAAGGTTTGCATTTCAGGATGTTCGTGATACGTACGTGCTCACACTGGTGACCTTTTAAAGTTTTTCGGTCACCGATCTTAGTTGTCATCAGTTGATCTGTTTTCTTCTCTTTTTTATGGATTCTGAGTTGTTGTTAGGTGCCACAATGGAACCCATCGCTCATTTTAACCTATGTGTCTTTAATTATACCATTGGTGACCATTTTAGGATGAAGTTTCGCAATTGTGGGAAATCCGTAATATTTTACCTGATCTGGAGAGTGACCTATACACCAGAACAGGTCATATGTGCCACCGATTGGGTGATAGGGTCCTGGGTTTCACGTTGATACCCAGTTTGGTTTTTTTATCCAGTACTTTGGTCGCGTGACTGCTTTAAGCAAAATATAGTCCAAAATAGCCGATTTCCGCGAAATATTTTTATTTCGCGTGACCTTGACGGTCTTTAAATGACCCGAACTCAGCAGCTCAAATGCTATTTTTAAGTGATCTTAAAGTGTTAAAGCTTTAGGTCACGTCCCTAAGAACCCGTTTCCATTTTAATTTTAGCTGTACATCAAGTAGGACCGCGATGGCGATGGTGATTCCACCTTCTCTCGGTGCATCACAGGATGGTGAAATTGGAGTTGCGGACGAAGGTTCCTGTTGCAGTGTTGTGTTAATCTGTGACCTGGTGCCCGTGTACTGACGTGTGACCAGGTGGCCGTGTATTGTATGGCCGGGTGGTCGTGTATTGACATGTGACCGGGTGGCCGTGTATTGTAGTATGGCCGGGTGGCCGTGTATTGTAGTATGGTCGGGCGGTCGTGTATTGACATGTGACCGGGTGGCCGTGTATTGTAGTATGGCCGGGTGGCCGTGCATTGTAGTATGGCCGGGTAGCCGTGTATTGACATGTGACCGTGTGGCCGTGTATCGATCTATGGCTGAGTGGCCGTGTATTATAGTATGGCCGTGTATTGCCGGGTGGCCGTGTATTGACCTGTGGCCGGATATCCGTGCATTGACTTGTGGCCGTGTACTGACCTGTGGCCGAATGTCCGTGTACTGACCTGTGGCCGGGTGTCCGTGTACTGGCCTGTGACCGGGTGTCCGTGTACTGACCTGTGGCCGGGTGTCCGTGTACTGGCCTGTGGTCGGGTGTCCGTGTACTGACCTGTGACCGGGTGTCCGTGTACTGACCTGTGGCCGGGTGGCCGTGTACTGACCTGTGACCGGGTGTCCATGTACTGACCTGGTGTCCGTGTACTGACCTGTGGCCGAATGTCCGTGTACTGACCTGTGGCCGGGTGTCCGTGTACTGGCCTGTGGCCGGGTGTCCGTGTACTGACCTGTGGTCGGGTGTCCGTGTACTGACCTGTGACCGGGTGTCCATGTACTGACCTGGTGTCCGTGTACTGACCTGTGGCCGAATGTCCGTGTACTGACCTGTGGCCTGGTGTCCGTGTACTGACCTGTGGCCGGGTGTCCGTGTACTGACCAGGTGTCCGTGTACTGACCAGGTGTCCGTGTACTGACCTGTGACCGGGTGTCCGTGTACTGACCTGGTGTCCGTGTACTGACCTGTGGCCGGGTGTCCGTGTACTGACCTGTGGCCGGGTGTCCGTGTACTGACCTGTGACCGGGTGTCCGTGTACTGACCTGTGACCGGGTGTCCGTGTACTGACCAGGTGTCCGTGTACAGACCAGGTGTCCGTGTACTGACCTGTGACCGGGTGTCCGTGTACTGACCTGTGCCCGGGTGTCCGTGTACTGACCAGGTGTCCGTGTACTGACCTGTGACCGGGTGTCCGTGTACTGACCAGGTGTCCGTGTACTGACCTGTGACCGGGTGTCCGTGTACTGACCTGTGACCGGGTGTCCGTGTACTGACCTGTGACCGGGTGTCCGTGTACTGACCTGTGACCTGGTGTCCGTGTACTGACCTGTGGCCGGGTGTCCGTGTACTGACCAGGTGTCCGTGTACTGACCAGGTGTCCGTGTACTGACCTGTGACCGGGTGTCCGTGTACTGACCTGTGGCCGGGTGTCCGTGTACTGACCTGTGGCCGGGTGTCCGTGTACTGACCTGTGACCGGGTGTCCGTGTACTGACCTGTGGCCGGGTGTCCGTGTACTGACCTGTGGCCGGGTGTCCGTGTACTGACCTGTGGCCGGGTGTCCGTGTACTGACCTGTGACCGGGTGTCCATGTACTGACCTGTGACCGGGTGTCCGTGTACTGACCTGTGGTCGGGTGTCCGTGTACTGACCAGGTGTCCGTGTACTGACCTGGTGTCCGTGTACTGACCTGTGGCCGGGTGTCCGTGTACTGACCTGTGACCGGGTGTCCGTGTACTGACCTGTGGTCGGGTGTCCGTGTACTGACCTGTGACCAGGTGTCCGTGTACTGACCTGTGACCTGGTGTCCGTGTACTAGCCTGTGGCCGGGTGTCCGTGTACTGACCTGTGGCCGGGTGTCCGTGTACTGACCTGTGGCCGGGTGTCCGTGTACTGACCTGTGACCGGGTGTCCGTGTACTGACCTGTGACCGGGTGTCCGTGTACTGACCTGTGGCCGGGTGTCCGTGTACTGACCTGTGGCCGGGTGTCCGTGTACTGACCAGGTGTCCGTGTACTGACCTGTGGCCGGGTGTCCGTGTACTGACCTGTGGCCGGGTGTCCGTGTACTGACCTGTGGTCGGGTGTCCGTGTACTGACCTGTGGCCGGGTGTCCGTGTACTGACCTGTGACCGGGTGTCCATGTACTGACCTGTGACCGGGTGTCCGTGTACTGACCAGGTGTCCGTGTACTGACCTGTGGCCGGGTGTCCGTGTACTGACCTGTGACCGGGTGTCCGTGTACTGACCTGTGGTCGGGTGTCCGTGTACTGACCTGTGGCCGGGTGTCCGTGTACTGACCGGGTGTCCGTGTACTGACCTGTGGCCGGGTGTCCGTGTACTGACCTGTGGCCGGGTGTCCGTGTACTGACCTGTGGTCGGGTGTCCGTGTACTGACCTGTGACCGGGTGTCCGTGTACTGACCTGTGACCGGGTGTCCGTGTACTGACCTGTGACCGGGTGTCCGTGTACTGACCTGGTGTCCGTGTACTGACCTGTGGCCGGGTGTCCGTGTACTGACCTGTGACCGGGTGTCCGTGTACTGACCTGGTGTCCGTGTACTGACCTGTGGCCGGGTGTCCGTGTACTGACCTGTGACCGGGTGTCCATGTACTGACCTGGTGTCCGTGTACTGACCTGTGGCCGGGTGTCCTGTACTGGCCTGTGGCCGGGTGTCGGTGTACTGACCTGTGACCGGGTGTCCATGTACTGACCTGGTGTCTGTGTACTGACCTGTGGGGCCGGGTGTCCGTGTACTGACCTGGTGTCCGTGTACTGACCTGTGGCCGGGTGTCCGTGTACTGACCTGTGACCGGGTGTCCGTGTACTGACCTGTGGCCGGGTGTCCGTGTACTGACCTGTGGCCGGGTGTCCGTGTACTGACCTGTGACCGGGTGTCCGTGTACTGACCTGGTGTCCGTGTACTGACCTGTGGCCGGGTGTCCGTGTACTGACCTGTGTCCGGGTGTCCGTGTACTGACCTGTGGCCGAATGTCCGTGTACTGACCTGTGACCGGGTGTCCGTGTACTGACCTGGTGTCCGTGAACTGACCTGTGGCCGGGTGTCCGTGTACTGACCTGTGACCGGGTGTCCATGTACTGACCTGGTGTCCGTGTACTGACCTGTGGCCGGGTGTCCGTGTACTGGCCTGTGGCCGGGTGTCCGTGTACTGACCTGTGACCGGGTGTCCATGTACTGACCTGGTGTCCGTGTACTGACCTGTGGGGCCGGGTGTCCGTGTACTGACCTGGTGTCCGTGTACTGACCTGTGGCCGGGTGTCCGTGTACTGACCTGTGACCGGGTGTCCGTGTACTGACCTGTGACCGGGTGTCCGTGTACTGACCTGGTGTCCGTGTACTGACCTGTGGCCGGGTGTCCGTGTACTGACCTGTGACCGGGTGTCCGTGTACTGACCTGTGGCCGAATGTCCGTGTACTGACCTGTGACCGGGTGTCCGTGTACTGACCTGGTGTCCGTGTACTGACCTGTGGCCGGGTGTCCGTGTACTGACCTGTGGCCGGGTGGCCGTGTACTGACCTGTGACCGGGTGTCCGTGTACTGACCTGGTGTCCGTGTACTGACCTGTGGCCGGGTGTCCGTGTACTGACCTGTGACCGGGTGTCCGTGTACTGACCTGGTGTCCGTGTACTGACCTGTGGCCGAATGTCCGTGTACTGACCTGTGACCGGGTGTCCGTGTACTGACCTGTGGCCGGGTGTCCGTGTACTGACCTGGTGTCCGTGTACTGACCTGTGGCCGGGTGTCCGTATACTGACCTGGTGTCCGTGTACTGACCTGTGGTCGGGTGTCCGTGTACTGACCTGTGGCCGGGTGTCCGTGTACTGACCTGTGGCCGGGTGTCCGTGTACTGACCAGGTGTCCGTGTACTGACCTGTGGCCGGGTGTCCGTGTACTGACCTGTGGCCGGGTGTCCAGGACCGGTGCCGGGAGCCGTCTGACTGGGCGGCCGTTCTCTCTGCCGTGTCGACGGCCGTGCAGCAGCAGCAGCAGCTGGACCCAGCCGCCGACTATGACGGACAGAGGGCGGCGCTGGCCGCTCTGCTGGACCACCTGTCCATCACCCTGACGCCCGATCAGCTGGCGACCGCGCTTGGCGACACGGCGGCCCAGTACGCCCACTGTCTCGCCCGCTGTCGAAACATACAGCGCGCCGACCTGGTGCGTGCCGAGATCGTGCGCATGGCCTGACAGGGGGGCGCGGCTGGTGGTCTGGGAGTCGGCTAGGTCGTGCACGTGGTCTGACAGGGGTGCGCGGCTGGTGGTCTGGGAGTCGGCTAGGTCGTGCACGTGGCCTGGCAGGGGTGCGCGGCTGGTGGTCTGGGAGTCAGCTGGCAGAGTGTCAGCTGTGATGGAGGGGCGTGTGCGATATCTATCTTACGTGGCATCTCAACCAACCCTACTGATGTCAATTGCTTCATTCAGTTGGGTTTGGTGCACGAGTCAGCAGGGCTATAACGACATCTCTGTCGGCTTAACTCCGCATCTTCAGCGTTGTACGCTACCCGACTGTGGGTGATGGACTCGCATCAGGGTTTGCGGAATGACACGGGAATCTGATATTACATGGCGCGGCGTGTGCTGTGTTCGGCGCCGTTCTGCCATATCAGCAGGTTGTCCGCATTGGTGTTCTTCAAGGCTGTGATTTTGTTACTTGGACATTTGTTAGCTTGGTGTCGCGAGGAATTGCTCACTTGCAGCAGCGTCGCACAGCCTCTTGAACTGATGAGAGCGTGTTCACGTCTCCGGTCGTGGAGGATGCTGTGCGGTGTGTTGTTCGCGCGACGTGCCGTGGTTGGTTGGAGTGTGGAACGGCAGAATGGCGCCCATCGACTTCCACCTCCGAGCAGAAGCTTACGAAGAAGGCATGGACACCGCATGGCGGTTGAATTTGCATCAAATATCGGTCTTAGCGCATGCAAATGGTTCCGTCTGCAGGCTGTTGATTTCGTTGTTTCGCTGTGTTTAACCATGACTTACTTGTAAGGCTGCACGTGGCCTTCAGGAAACTGGCTTACCTTGAGTGGGCGAGTTGAGATTGTAAAATCATTGCAGTTAGCTGTGCATTATTAGCGATCTAGCCCGTCGAGTGTGCTGGCCCGCTGTTCTTTCTTGTCGCGCCATAAACTCAGTCGCAGTTGGCTTGTGCTATATATTTTGAAAGACAAAATAAGCTATTCTTGATCGTGTTTTACAAGTGCTACTTCGGGAAGCTGTTTGCTGGATGTGCTTTCCTGAAGATATGAAATACAGCTGGTGCACCTATCGTTTGTTTCGGCATCTGATTTCCACAGCGTATATATAGGTGATGGATCGCTTCAGATACCGACCCGCTAAAATATAACCAGTCGGCCATCGACGTCAATGATTGATAAATTGGGACTACAAAGTAACCAAAATAACCAACCACGAGAACCACCGACAAGACCACCGCTAAGCCACACATCGTTGGTTGTTCGTTTTGGAGCATTAACTAGTCTAGTTGGAATTGCTGCCCCACTATTAAGTCTGGTTGATCGTTTTGAACTTGAACACTTGGCAGGACAAAAAAAAAGGTGGCCACGGCTCCGACGTTTGGTGGCATTCGTGAGCTACAATGAGCGATGGTAGTTTTCTCCCTCCGCTTTTCAATGTTCCTCCGAAGGAAAAGTTCAGAGGTAGACTGAGAGTGTCTGTCTACGAGTTAAGACGCTATTTTCGAAAAGTGACACCGGAACAAAGCATACCGAATAAAAATCCCAATTGTCATTCTAGGTGTGCGGGGGTGCTCACTGTCTACCCCCATGTCAGTTAATATAATTCCAAAAACTGACTGTGGTCTAATGTCCTCCCCTTCCTTCTTGGCTACACGCTGATAAAAAAGCCATGGAAGAGAAGAAGGGCCAAGCGAGAATGCAGCCCGACCGTTCCTTGGATGGGAAATGAGTGAAATGTTTTCGGTCTGCGCTCTCGGCACCTGGATTCTCAGTAGATGCACATAACACAAACAACAGGCTTGATTTAGACCCTTTGGGTTATGTGTGTCTACTTAGCAGCCAGCAAAACCATCACACACACTGCTTAGTGGACGAAACCAAACATCGCGATCTCCAGCAGCACGTTCTCAGCATCTTGGGGGAGGGGGTTCTCGTGCATAGCTCAACTGGCCTGATTCAGACCAGTCGGATTATGTCTTATGAGAAGCCAGGTCTACGTCTGGGGCGAGAGAAGTCAGGCGTGCTTGTTTGTGTTTGGCGTGCTTGCCCTTGTCTACTGAGCAGCCAGCAAAAGTGGCAAAACCGAACGACAACCATGAACAATTAACATCGCCTAGCGAACCAACGACAAAATCGCGTTCACTGACACGTTCTCGGTACCTGGCTTCGCAGTAGACGCACATAGCCCAGCGGGTCTGAATCAGACCTGTTGGGTTATGTGCGTTCGCTAGGCAGTAGTCTATGGTTTTGCTATTTATTCCGCAGCGCTGTAGTCAAGAGGGGAGGAATGACATTGGGGTCCTGGCCGCCGTCAGTTTAAAAAAAAGAAAATTAACTGACGTGGTAAACAGTTCTGATCATCAAACGTCCGGATCGACAAACGACACCATGATGTAGCGCGTGCCGGCCGTGGTGGGCAGGCCCTGGTGCTCGTGGGTCAGACGGCCCGGGTGCATTAACGTCCAGCCGCGCCTGCTGTCGGTCACCGAGCAGTTGTAGCGCGTGAAGAAGCAGCCTCCGCCCTGTGGTGCAGAGGCGCGATGACGATTCGTCTCAGTGCGTCGTGGTATGTCGAGAAACAGTCTGCATACTCGTGATTGCCATCTTGACGAAGGTTGTGAGGTGCGATTACGTGGGAATTTGCGATTGGAACACAAGGCAGCGGCGCCATCTAGCTGGGGAAATATATGAGATGGAGCAGCGCCTTCTTTCATGCCGGTTTTTTTCCTCCATAAGCAATAAAACGCAGGCCATTCCAGGTGGTTTTTTTTTTACAGGTGCGAGCACAAGCACGCACAATGACTTTACTGCTTTGTGTTGTGGGTTAACGTGCTGGCCTCGTCCTCGATATAAGCATTGGTTGGACAGCATCCTGAGAGGCCAAGTTGGGCAGCTATGCGCGCTGAACTCACAGACGGTGTATCACGCTCAACTGGACATGCACCTTGAACAGCACCATAAGGTCGAACAAGTTCACCACCGCCCATTAATGACTGCACGTGAGGTCAGCTAAGAACACTGACCTGGTGGTGCACGTAAGATCAGCTGGGCATGCTGACCTGGTGGTACACGTGAGGTCAGCTCGGAACACTGACCTCGTAGTCGATACGGGGTCGGTTGAGCGCGATGTTGATGGTGTAGGTGGAGCTGTCGCAGTGGGGTCGCAGCTCCCGCTGACCGTCCGGTGTGTAGCGCACCACGAAATTTGCGCCAGCAAACGGAGGCTGTCGGGTAGGCCATCCAGGGTCAGCCGAGGTCATCGCTATCACTCAGAGTTCAAATGATCGTATGTCCAGAGGTCAAAAAAGTCATCGTTCTGCCGTTTACTCCGGTGACACAATTGCTAACTGAAAGAGGCCCAGAGGAGACACAAAAGCCAGTGCTGGCACTGTTAATATACCTACCTATGCACCTACTCTCATTCTCTCTCGCCTCACTCAGAAAGCACTTATAAAAGTGATAAAAATGAGCAAAACAAGTTAAAAAAAACAAAAAACTTGTGCACCTTGTCCTTTTTGTCGCCTGAATGTTGGCGGAAATTAGGACAAGGATCATCTTGGCGAACGTTACGCTTACCGTCCAAACCGACGCGCCATTGCGTTAGCATGCGGCGTCTCCCGGACCGCCGGTGTCTCACCGGTGACAAAATGAGACACTCAGGAATGTTGTCGAATTTTGGTCGTGAGCTTGGCAAATGTGCTGCTGGCCCAAATTTGGTAGCGCCGGCGGAGATGGAAGCTCTCTTCTGAGCCAATGAGAATCGAGCGCATTGGGTGCTTGAGTTTTGCTTCGAAGGACGCGTTCTGTTTGGTCTCGTCTGTCTCGTCACGGTAACAGTTGCCTATCAAGTTCCTGCAACAGATACCTACCTAGGTGGTAGTAGGTGATTAAACTATCCGTTCAGGAGCCGATTTTTGCAGAGATATAATCCTGAGAGAAGACTAGGCATGCCAAATATGCCTGGATCTACTGGCGTGGGCTCAGATCCAGATGAGCCTTGACAAGAAAGCATGGGGATAAAAAAAGCCAGCAAAGAGAGCAAGGCCTTCAACTTCAAACTGGCTCTCAAGGCAGATTGTGCAGTGTGGTGAAAAATCCAAGGATGTGGTGGTGTGTGTAAATTCAGTGGTGAAAGAAGAAACCTGAAGCGGCACTGTGTATCAAAGCATCCATGGGCTAAAGAGCCATATCAAATCCGCAATGATCCATTCGGTGTTGGAGGAAGGTGGAGACAGGCATGGAAAATTGGAGGTGAGTCTGGTAAATAAGGTTAAAGGAATTGTACCTTCAGTTCAGTTATACAAATGTGCTAGTACTGGATCTACCAGGCCAAATTCTGGTAGGAAATTGCCCTGAGCTCTCACCAAGTTGGTAGGTAGAGCCATTGTATTTATCGGCTTGTATTACCTTTACACACAAAATGGTTTCTTCATTAAGAAAACCTTCTTTTCTGCATTGATTTATTTTGCAATGATGAAACAATTTCTCGAACAAACCTAAAAACAATAATTAGATGATGTTGGAAGGAATATCTAAAAAATTATCTTATCAAGATCTTCAGATCAAGGCTTCAGAAGCCCCCCTGAAGTGTGTTTTGTGTGCCATTGCCAAATTCTGAGAGCTATTGAGCTGGAACTTTCTAAATTTCCCTAAATATTCATTGTACACATTTTGAGACCCTTTGGAAAATTTTGGTTGTACCGAAGAAGTGTCCAGGCAGTCATTTTGGGGGACATGTTGGTGCATTTCTCCCTTATTCATCCCCCTGAAATGCCTATGATTTTTGGGTATGAACAACAGCTTAATGTATGTGAAAGGTCATTCTGCATCGAATGACATTTTCCCCATCAAATTTAAAAAAAAAAAAAAAAATATTATTTTTTATACTTGGCATACCTAACGTTCGGTTGTAGGAGCTGACAAGAAAGTGACAGTGCCAAGGAGTTTTCAACCTCATGTTCGCGACCTCCCCCCCCCTCCATTTTTAGCAAAAACATCACCGGATTAGGCCTGTTTGTACCCTGGTATGCATCTCACGGTACGAACAATTCTGCTATGATCAACTTTAGCTGATATAGATGGTGCAGCATGTAAAATAAGGAGGGGGGGCTGCCTGTGCAGTAGGCACCCACGGTACCCCGCCTCCCTACGCCCATCGACGAACAAAAACTCAGATGCACGCCTGTTTTCCACGAAATGGTTACTGGCTGCCACTGGGGAATGGAGCCTTCCTTGTGGGTTTGACGGAAAAAAATGAGGCACATTTGAGTTCCTGAAATTGTCCGGTGACACAACGGATACTTTTTTTACCTCTGCGTATGTCATTGGTGAGCAGCGCCGGATAGCTGACGAATGCTCTCATGGGCGTCACCATGGCTTTTGGTAGGAAAACGGGTAGCGAGATAATTTTTAAGTCAAATTTTACATGCAACGCCCTTGGCGTAATGCTAAATTTTGCGACGATTGAAAGACGAGTTCCCTGTCCACCACCGTGGCGCGACCCCCACGCGTGTCCTGAATGTGAGATGGCTTGATACATAGCCGGTTCATAATAACGTATTTTACCGGAGCCAAAGCAAGAAAAAAGCTAATAATTCGAGGCATAGCAAGTGGGATAGCATACTACCGATGCAGGTTTTTAAATAACGTATCCAACATCAGAGTAGCAGCCATCCTCTTCCTTCCCAGCGTTTCCGGTGTAGAGTGGATTGGTCTCAGGTGCACACACACCTCCTTGACGTGGCCGTTGAAGACCTTCTGCTGGAGCGGCATCACGTATGTGTGCAGCACCTCCATCCACTGGTCGTAGAGGCCCACCTGCTCCACCTGGATGTCGTCGGTCGGCACGGCGTCATACTCGATCAGCCGGCCCGGGTTCTGCGGCGCACACGGCAGAACGTCACTGGCCGTGCCCATGGTGAACGACAGTCAACGGTTATCACCTGGTGTACGTGGTCAGTAGCACGTGTCACCAGACCCAGGATGGCACCAATACCTACCCATGATACATCTGGACACATGGTGCCCAGCATGGTCAGCTTACCGAGCTAGACCCAGGATGCCCCAACACCTACCCATGATACATCTGGACACATGGTGCCCAGCATGGTCAGCTTACCGAGCTAGACCCAGGATGGCCCCAACACCTACCCATGATACATCTGGACACATGGTGCCCAGCATGGTCAGCTTACCGAGCTAGACCCAGGATGGCCCCAACACCTACCCATGATACATCTGGACACATGGTGCCCAGCATGGTCAGCTTACCGAGCTAGACCCAGGATGGCCATAATACCTACCCATGATACATCTGGACACATGGTGCCCAGCATGGTCAGCTTACCGAGCTAGACCCAGGATGGCCATACTACCTACCCATGATACATCTGGACACATGGTGCCCAGCATGGTCAGCTTACCGAGCTAGACCCAGGATGGCCATAATACCTACCCATGATACATCTGGACACATGGTGCCCAGCATGGTCAGCTTACCGAGCTAGACCCAGGATGGCCATACTACCTACCCATGATACATCTGGACACATGGTACTCAGCATGGTCAGCTTACCTAGCTAGACCCAGGATGGCCCCAACACATGTGTCCAGATGTATCGGTACGATACATCTGGACACGTCGCCCAGGATGTTCATCTTACCGGCTAGACCCAGGATGGCCCCAACACCTGCCCATGATGCATCTGGACATATGGTTCCGTGGATGGTCATCTTATCGTGCTTCATCATCTGGATCTGTTCGTGTTTGTGATGTATTTCATGAAATTGTTTTTGTGTATACTGAACAAAAAAATTGCTTCGAGTTCTGCGGTGCGTGTGCTGTATCAGGCAGACGGACACGTAAGGTGACCCGGGGCAGTGCTGTACCAGTCTGCTATGTTGTGTTTGATTTGGAGCCCTCGGTATAGATTATGTTATAATTTGTGTATTGTGATGAGAATTACCGAAAAGGTTCCTGTATTTCTATGTAGGTGCAGGTGTGCTTTTGCTGATCTATTAGGCGTGCTGTGGCCTGTGGGTGTTTTGTTTCCACCATGCTGTGGTGGGTGAGAGTGGTTGTGTGATGGGAAGTGATGTGTAGGTAGTTTGCATTTAGGTGTATGCGGCATCCTATTGCTGTCTTGAGTGGTGGTGCATTGATGAGTTGGTGCTTGCGTCTGGCGTACATTTTGAGTGCCTGCATACATGGGTGGTGTCGAATGAATTGTTGTGTGGTGGTACCTAGGAAATGCTTCTGTACCTACTTCTGTGCTGTAATTGTGGTAGGTGGTTGCAAATGTTAAGTGAGTTTGTTGGTGATGTTATGCATGCCCCTGTGGTAATTTTGAGAAATTTATTTGTAATTTTGTTGAGAATTTGGAGAATTTTCGGAGGTGTTTTCGAAAAGTAGGGGTCCGTATTCATGATTGGTCGAATGATTGATTTATATAGTGTCATGGGTATATGTCTGCATGATCCCCAAGTTGTGCCGATAGTGATCGTAGAAGATTTGCTATTTTTATGCGTGCTTCCGGATATTTAAGACGTGGGACCGAAAGGTAACTTGTCGGTATAATGCAATGCCTAAGAATTTTGCGGTGGTAACGAAAGGTATGGTGTATGGTCTAATTTAAGTGGTTGTAAATATGCGTGCTTCTTGTGGCCAAAAAAACATGCAGTTGAATATCTAAGGTGCAATGTGTGCTAGTTTGCTAGTATTCAGTAGTGCTAGTTTGCTGTATGCTTCTATAAGTGCGCGTAGTAGTGTTCCTAGTGCGTTTTTTTGGTGTTTTGTGTGATGTCTCAAGTACGATATCACCTGCATATAGTACGATTTTGACCGAGACAGTGTCTGTGATGACAAAATTTAAACAGATAATGAAAATGAGTGCTAGGCAGTGAATCAATGGTGGGGAATTTGGTGTCCGAGGAGTGCAGCACAATTTTCAATTGAAATGATCGACTTAGTCGGTAGAAATGAAGATAATGTGCCAGACGTCCCGGCATGTTTGTTATGCAAATGTTGCAATAGTATTATGTTGATAGCCATCGGCTTCACTCGGTCAGGCCTCGGGCTTTCCAAACGTCTACCGGATACTTTTCCATCTTCGCTGCTGAAGCAGTGGCCATCCTGGTCGCTTTCTCCGTTCTAAAGAAGCGTAAAACGAGAAACATGGTAATTTGCTGAGACTCCAAATCAGTCCTTCAGTCAATCAGCAACACTCACGAGTGGCCGCATCCAGCCGTTGGTCGAATCCAACAAGCCGTGGCCCGCAACGTAAAGAACATTTTCCTCCTCTGGATTCCGGGTCACAACATTCCAGGAAACGAGCAAACAGATGCGCTGGAAAAGCAAGCCCTAACATCGACCACCTATCCCAACATGGAATATTCGACAGACGATTGCAAAGCACTCCAACAACGCCACATACGTAAGCATCACCAAAATACATACACAACACAACTCTACACCTCACCGCTCCAACCACACTTACCACATTAAATCAACGTTAGACACATGGAACACGTCAAACCAATCACATCGCTACAAGGAAGTCATCCTCACTAGACTTAGAACTGGTTGCACAAAACTTATATAGTCTCAACTGCAGGATGACCACTATGCAACACCTACAACAACACGACATACGCCACGTCCTGCTAGACTGTAGTAGCTAATGTTCAAAGACAACCAAATAAGGCTTCCTGTTAAAGAGGGCACCACCCTCTCGCTTACATCGCTTCTTGGTGACAAACACGCAGAACTCCTTCAATTTCTACCACCAGACCAGCAGGAGCATTGTAAACACCACACCACCTACACGCACTGCATGCCCGCGTCACCACTCGTATAAGTATCATAAATAGTCGCACACGAATGGCATGGAACGCGCATGAGCCGAATCGTTTTACAACTCGAAATCAATGGCTACCAAGCAGTGTCATCGGATGTAGATGAGCCCACTTGCTTTAGCGTACCATTGGATGTAGATGGGCCGAATTACAAAACACCGTGCTAACCTCACACACATCCCTGTACGAATGCATGTTGCTAGCTACCAACACGCGGGCAGCCGGCATGAGAGGCGGTGTGGGTAATTGCCTCCTTGTCCGCACGATAAAGATCCATCGGTGCTTTTCGACAAGAGCAGAATAATGTCAGCGGCTGGCAAAATCAACGTACTTGCCACCTCTCCCCAATAATTATTGAGTAGGATTCAAGTAAACTAAGTTTGATAGAAACCGTCCAAGCCACCCGGCTGAAGGTACCCCCACCCACCCAACAGCCTTCAGCAACTTCACGTCACACACACACACACACACTATAACGTAAACTCCTTTAACGCAAATGTATACTTGTTCGGACTTTGCTTGCAAAATCCACTCGCTCTGAAGGCGGTGCAAATGATCTTTACGGCCCGGCACACCCCTAAACACACTCGCCCTTCTTTTGTATCATTGTCTCCATGCAACATAAGGCGTCATCCCCAATTCTACACATATTTGTAGGTGTCTGCAAATTGTTATTAACAGTCAACATTGGGAGAATGTGGCAAGAGCCCTCCCAAATTATACCCCCAAATCACACCAAGCTCCACCTTGAGTCTATAAGACATGCAACATGCTGTCAGCAGTGCCGGGCACAGACGCCGTGGCAAATGTCCGACTCCACTAAAGGCCGCTGGTCAGGCCGAGCTCTCAAACCTCCAAGTCGGTGCGGCTGGTGAGCTGACCCGACCCCGTGCAGTTGGCGCGGCTTGTGCCCGTGCAGTGAATTGGTGATCGACGGCGGTACTCGAGGGCGATCGTTTGGGAAGGCAGTGTGGTGCCGTTGCGTGCTGCCCTCTACCGCAGAGGGTAGGAATCAGTGTTTGGTTGGTCTACCGCATGTGCCGCTGTGCAAAGCCCTGGCATAATCGTGGTATCGGCGCGCGCGTGCGGACATCCGTTGTCCGGTAACATTATCAGTATCGCACGGAGAATATACCGGGTCGTAAATGCCAATCGTACGAGAGCCGTGGTAACGAATCACAAGCTATGAACAGGAATATTGAAAAGGCAGTAATGAGACGCCTTACCTTTCACTTAGCTGCCCTGAGAACATCAGACCTGTCAATTGCCACTAGCCAAGCATTTCACCATAACAGCACGAATGCGACATCCTCCAGCCAATGGAGGATGTCGCATTGGCACCAAAATCGTCTCCTACTGTGACCTACTAGCCACCGGCACCAAGCTTGCCGTCTGACCCATTGGACTTCAGCCCCACCTGCGCCAAACTAGAGACGTCTGACCCATACCGAACCAGACATCCAACCCGCCGGCACCCAACTTGACATCTGACCCATTGGACTTCAGCCCCACCTGCGCCAAACTAGAGACGTCTGACCCACACCGAACCAGACATCTAACCCGCCGGCACCAAACCACAGGCGTCCGACCCACCGAACCTACCCTTCATCGCCACCAAACCAGAGACTTCGACCCGCCGGTCTTCATTCACCGGCGCCAGACCAAACGTCTGACACACCGGACGTATCTGAACCCCACCGGTGCCAGACCGGACGCTTGACCCACCGACGGCCGAGAAAGGCCACCACGGTACCTCGTTTATTTGAAAACAGGTGCGGCACACAATCAGTTCTGCTGGACTGCCTTCCAGTCGGCAGCAGCACCAGGGACTAGCAGTGGCTGAGTGACAGCAGGTGGCTGACGAGACGCCGGCTGGACTGAACGACACGGCTGCCATCGGTCCGGCCAACGCTGGTCTACGTCAGGCACTGCAACACGAACCTCACAAGGAGTACACCAATAGGTGCCCTTGCTCCCGGCCCCGTCAGTATAAACATGTCAAGAAAAGCAGTCTAAAAGCCCAACAGGAGCAAGCTGACGTGGGTGTAGTGGAGGAGACCACTTAATCTCTTAAAAATAATAATAATCTCACTCGCAAAATCATTTGAGAGCGTTTCATAATTATTACAATGTCACACGCAGTGAACACGATAATCAACGTCCATCGATCGTGACCAGATATTTACCGGTGAGCCTACACGACACCCAGCCAGTTCCACCTCAAGACCTCCGTCACAAACCAACATAACGCCGGGTCGTTGGCGAACACCAGGTCGCACGCCAATTCCTCTACACAAAAAGCACCGCAAGCCTCGCCTATGGGTACAAACCGAACCGCACGCACCGATCGTCACTGCAATGCCTCAAAACCAATGCCGCTGCATGAACCGGTCGGCCGGCCAGTGCAGACGGAGCGGACACGACTCAGGGGTCAATAAACGAGATCATGATGTAGCGCGTGCCGGCCGTGGTGGGCAGGCCCTCGTGGAAGTGCGTTAGCCGGCCGGGGTGCATCAGCATCCAGCCGGGCCGCGAATGCATCACCGAGCAGTTGTAGCGCAGGAACTTGCAGCCGCCGCCCTGGCCGCCACACACGTCAGCGTTACGTCACGTCACACCGCAACACGTCAGCGTCGCGCCACATCACACCTCAACACGTCAGCGTCACGTCACACCGCAACACGTCAGCGTCGCGCCACATCACACCTCAACACGTCAGCGTCACATCACACCGCAACACGTCAGCGTCACGTTACATCACACCGCAACACGTCAGCGTCACGCCACATCACACCTCAACACGTCAGGGTCACGTCACAACACAATACGCCAGCGTCACGTCACGTCACACCGCAACACGTCAGCGTCACGTCACGTCACACCGCAACACGTCATCGTCACGCCACATCACACCTCAAGTTAGCCGCCAGGTGTCAAGGTGGAAACACGTCGGTGTGGAGCTCCTACTTACCAGATAAGTCGTTGCAGAACCGGGCAATATACTAGGCTAAACTGTGGATAGGTATTTAGCAATTACTTCTGTGCATATATTTGCATAGTTTTATCTCATAAGTTTCTTTTTTAACAAGCAGATTAGACTATTTCAACCTAGCGACGCTGCCCAGCGCCATTTTGTCTTTAGGTTAATGTCTGTCTTTGACTAGTGCGTCAGTGTTTTCAGCTATTTATTTCATTTTTGGCAGTTGTTTAGCGAGTGATTTCTTCTTTCTTTAAAACCACAGTCAACTTTCTGCAAAGTAATTACCTTGTAAGTGCTGCATAGTTAGGAACTAGCATACACCTAAGCTTTGTCGGTTATTTTGCTCTGCTCTGTTATTTTGTAAATCATTTTGCAGCAAGTTACTTTTCAATCTAAATCTAGGAATAAGCTGCAGCCTTTAGGATGGTTACTACCAGGATGCAGGCACTAGAGGATGAGGTTAGGGCCCTTAGGGCAGAGCTTTCCAAGCTCAAAGCTTCCCTTGCTGCACAGGGCAGGCAAGAAAGGGCAACATGTAGGGGTCAGTCAGTAGCAGGGGCATCCTATGCCCAGGTGGTCACAGGCCACCAGGTAACTGAAGCTTCCCCTGCTGTGGAGGTGGCAGGGATATCTGAAGAGAGAAGTGTTCCTAGTGAACAGAAGATTTCTAGTTGCAGCGCACAGGAGGGGCAGTGGTTTAAAGTCAGGGGTGGAGGATTTGGAGGCGTGAGCCTAAGCAAGGGGGCAGTGAGTGGCAGGTGCTAGGTGGTAGGAGTGGGAAGCAACCTAGTCAAGCAGCTCAACAGGCAGGCGTAGTAACATCCAATAGGTTCCAGGCATTGGAGGACTACCCCCAGGATAGTGATAGTGATAGCAGCAAGGAGAAAGTGCTAGTCGTAGGAGACTCTCGTGTGCGGAATTTAGATAGGGTATTCTGTAAAGGTCGGAGAGGTAGGAGGTGCATCACCAGGCCTGGTGCCAAGGTCAAAGACCTGGTCCCAGTGGTGGCACAGGCCACCAGTGAGAACCAGTTTAGTGCAGTTGTAGTGCAGGTAGGAGTGAACAACATAGGTCCTGCTAGGAGTGAGGAGCTGCTGCAGGACTACAGGGCCCTCTTGGCCACCCTGAAGCAAAGCAATAGCAGAGTTATTGTGACAGCAATTCTGCCTAGGGCTGGAGTCTCCCCTGAGTGGAGCTCTAGGGCACTGGCAGCCAATGCCAGGGTAGGTAGGCTCTGTAATGAGTTAGGTTTGACCTTTGTTGACAAGTGGTGCAGGTTTTACGGCTCATGGGACCTCTATCAGAGGGATGGCCTGCACTTCTCTGAGCAGGGGGTGCAAGTGTTAAGCAAAGTATATGAACATGTCCTTCAGGGAAACTAGATAATGGGGTGGGGAGGGAAGAATTGGCATTGCCAGCTCAGGGATATGCCAATAGTGACAGCATAGGCAATAGAACCTCACAGTCAGCAAATAGGGATAGCAGTAGATCAAGGGGGCAGAGGGGTAGCTCATCCAGAGATGATAGAGCTACTCAACATGAAAAAGCCAGAGGGTTATGGAACTTTTGTTAAGTGTATGATGCTTAATGCTCAGAGCATTCGATCCAAATTTGATGAGTTCAAGTGTTATGTTGCTGAGGAGAAACCAGATTTTGTTTGCATTACTGAGGCATGGGTCAGTGAGGGATATTTTGGGGATAACTTGCAGGACTATGAGATCCAGGGATACAATATGTTTTCATGCAATAGGGGTCCGGCAGTGAAAGGGGGTAGTGTAATGCTCTATGTCAATAGCTTATACAGTTCTCAAAAAGTAGCAGATGGGGTAAAACATGTGTCTGTGGAGTCCGTTTGGCTTGATGTTGCTGTGGGAAAAGGCAACAGCAATAAACTGAGGATAGGAGCTTTGTATCGATCAGGAACCTTGCCACATTCTCAGCAACTGGAGCTCGATAAAGTGATTTGTGAGGAAATCAGTAGAAACTTTCAGAGGAAATGCCTTATTCTTGGTGACTTTAATCTAAAAGGATATGAGAATGTTGGTGTTGGCTCCCCATCATGTAAACTGTTTAGGAAATGCCTTGAAGAGGACTTGTTCTTACACCAGTTTGTAACGGAACCAACCAGGCAGGGCTCATTCTTAGACCTTGTCTTCTCAGATTTAAGTGATTTAGTTCAAGACTTGACTGTAGGAGAAACTCTGGGAAGAAGTGACCATAACATAGTGAGATTCAAGGTACAAATAGCAGGGACAATCAAGGATAATTTGGCAAAGTTTCCAAATTTTAACAGGGCAGACTTTGACTGCATGAGAGAGGCTTTAAGTGCCATAAAATGGGCAGAATAATTTTTGATTTAAATGCCTGTGAAATGTTGGAAAAGTTCAAATCTTACTTGAGGGAAATTCAGATTAGACATGTCCCCCAAAAGCAAAGGCGCATAAGAAGGGTAGGAAAGCCAGCATGGCTTACACCAGATTTGATGAAATCAATTAAGGCTAAGAAAGATGCATTTAGAGTATTTAAGGAAGCTTCAAATATCGTAAATCTAAGGTCGCATCAAAAAGCTAGAGATGCTGTAAAGCAGAAAACCAGAGCAGCAAGGCGAGCAAAATAATTGGATTTGGCTAGGAACTGTATGTTTGTTATTTGGGCTTTAGGGCGCGTCGACAACTATGGTCATATTGCGCCCATATGGGGACAGTAAAAAGTTCTTTAGTTTCTACAAGCTAAGTAAAGTTTCAAGCACAATTGGTCCACTGGAAGTAAATGGGACTATAATGAGTGAGGATGGTGACATGGTTGAGGAGCTGAGCAAGCAGTTTAAATCAGTGTTTACAGTGGAAGATGTGACTAATCTGCCAACCGTGAACCACAGTTCAGTGACAGGTGATCAGATACACGATGTTGATTTCATTGATAGTGATGTTGTTTTCAATTATATCAGAAAAATAAAGCCAAACAAGGCAGCAGGACCTGATGGAATTTATGCTAGGGCATTGCGGGAAGCTGAAAAGGAACTGGCAATTCCACTTAGTATAATATTTTGTAGATCAGTTTCACAAAATGAAATTCCAACAGATTGGAAAAGGGCAAATGTAGTTCCTATTTTCAAGAAAGGAGAGAGTGAAAGTTGAAAACTATAGGCCAGTAAGCCTCACATCTCTAGTCTGCAAGGTATCGAATCAATTATCAAGGATATAATAGTTAGTTTTCTGGAAGGAAACAGATTGATTCAAGATACTCAACATGGGTTTAGAAAAGGGAGATCGTGTCTCACAAACCTCTTGGACTTTTTGAATTTTGCTACAGAACAATTTGATCATGGAAATCAGGTTCATGTAGCATATCTTGACTTTAGTAAGGCCTTTGACAAGGTACCCCATAAACGGTTAATGATGCAGCTTCAGGTCCATGGTATTGCAGGTAGCATCCTAAAATGGATAGAGTTGTGGCTTTCAGATAGACAGTAGAGAGTGATGCTAAATGGTACAAAGTTGTCATGGAAAAATGTTCTTAGTGGAGTCCCCCAGGGGTCGGTACTGGGACCACTATTGTTCATTATATTTGTGAATAGCATTGAATGTGGCCTAAGCAGTAAGGTTTTGAAATTTGCGGATGATTTGAAGATCTTTAGGGCAATAACAGGGCACAATTGGTTTTGCTGCAGAAAGACTTAGACGAGCTTGTGAAGTGGTCCGAAAAATTGCAAATGAAGTTGAATTTTGATAAGTGTAAAGTCATGCATGTAGGTAGGCAGCATATGAAGGCGCCATACTTGGTGGGTGGCCAAGTACTATCTGTGACTCAGCAGGAGAAGGACTTAGGTGTTATTTTGAACACAAAATTGGGGGCATCAGAACAGACCAAAGAAGCCAGGAAGAAGGCACTAAGAATACTTGGGGGCAATACAGAGGAATGTGTCATACAAAAGTGAGGAGGTCATCAGGAAGCTTTACTGCGCATATGTCAGGCCACATTTGGAATACTGTGTCCAAGCTTGGTCCCTAGTTATGAGAAAGATTGTTGGCTTTTAGAGAGAGTACAAAAGAGGGCAACAAAAATGGTTAATGGTATAGGCAACCTGGCATATGAGGAAAGATTGAAGACATTGAATATGTTTTGACTTAGATATAGAAGGCTGAGAGGAGATCTCATCGAGGTTTTTATATTCGTTCATGGTCAGGAACAGGGATATCCCAGGGAAATGTTTGAATTTAACAGAAATGATGCAATTAGAGGTCATCAATTCAAAATTAAAGTTAATCACAGCAGGACAAGGTTAAGACAGTCTTTCTTCACCAACAGGGTAGTAGAACACTGGAACCAGCTGCCAGGAACTATTGTCAGTAGCAACACACTGAACATCTTTAAAAACGGCATAGACAATCATTATAAGAATAGGGGGCTTGTTTTTCTGGATTCCAGGGAGGGTTGATCAACAGATTTGGTGGGCAAGTGGTTCAGTGTCCAAAGTGCAACCAAGAAGGGCCCTTGTAGCTCATAGTTGCACTGATTTTGTGTCTTTATGTCTCAACACGTAAGCGTCACATCACACCGCAACACGTCAACGTCACGTCACATCACACCGCAACACGTTAGCGTCACGTCACATCACATCGCAACACGTCAGCGTCACGTCACATCACACCGCAACACGTCAGCGTCACGTAACATCACACCGCAACACGTCAACGTCACGTCACATCACATCACAACACAATACGCCAGCGTCACGTTACATCACACCGCAACACGTCAGCGTCACATCACACCGCAACACGTCAGCGTCACGCCACATCACACCTCAACACGTCAGCGTCACATCACACCGCAACACGTCAACGTCATGTCACATCACACCGCAACACGTCAGCGTCACGTCACACCGGAACACGTCAGCGTCACGTCACATCACACCGCAACACGTCAGCGTCACATCACACCGCAACACGTCAACGTCACGTCACATCACACCGCAACACGTCAGCGTCACGTCGCACCACATCGCAACACGTCATCGTCAGATCACATCACAACACAACACAATACGCCAGCGTCACGTTACATCACACCGCAACACGTCAGCGTCACATCACACCGCAACACGTCAACGTCACGTCACATCACATCGCAACACGTCACATCACACCGCAACACGTCAGCGTCACGTCGCACCAATCGCATCACACCACAACACGTCAGCGTCATGTCACATTACAACACGTTAGCGTCACATCACATCACACCGCAACACGTCACATCACACCGCAACACATCACATCACACAGCAACCAGTCAGCGTCACGTCGCATCACGTCAGCGTCACATCACACCGCAGCACGTCAGCGTCATATCACACCCCAGACGTCACACAACCATCATATCACACCACAATACGCCAGCGTCACGTTACATCACTCCGCATCACGTCACATCAT
The DNA here is from genome assembly GCA_034440615.1 of Ashinkailepas kermadecensis. Taxonomy (NCBI): domain Eukaryota; kingdom Metazoa; phylum Arthropoda; class Thecostraca; family Neolepadidae; genus Ashinkailepas; species Ashinkailepas kermadecensis. Next base: position 222,681 of record JAOTOM010004120.1, read on the forward strand.
ACGGCAACATGTCAGCGTCACGTCATGTTACACCACAACACGTCAGCGTCACGTCACATCGCACCGCAACACGTCAGCGTCGCGTCACGTCGCATCACACCACAACACGTCAGTGTCACGTCGCATCACACCACAACACGTCAGCGTCACGTTACATCACTCCGCATCACGTCACATCACACGGCAACATGTCAGCGTCACGTCATGTTACACCACAACACGTCAGCGTCACGTCACATCACACCACAACACGTCAGCGTCGTCACATCGCACCGCAACACGTCAGCGTCGCGTCGCATCACACCACAACACGTCAGTGTCACGTCGCATCACACCACAACACGTCAGCGTCACGTTGCATCACACCAGAACACGTCAGCGTCACGTTGCATCACACCGTAACACGTCACACAACACATCACATCACAATACGCCAGCGTCACGTTACATCACTCCAGCATCACGTCAGCGTCGCACCACAACACGTCAGCGTCACGTCGCATCACACCACAATACGTCAGCGTCACATCACATCACACCCGCAACACGTCACACAACACATCACATCACCACAATACGTCAGCGTCGACGTCACGTCGCATCACACCACAAAACACGTCAGCGTCGCGTCACGTCGCATCACACCACAACACGTCAGCGTCGCGTCACGTCGCATCACACCACAACGTCAGCGTCGCGTCACGTCGCATCACACCGCAACACGTCAGCGTCGCGTCGTCGCATCACACCGCAACACGTCAGCGTCGCGTCACGTCGACATCACACCACCAACACGTCACATTCACGACGGCACGCTACATCACCACACTATTTGGGAATTCTGTCGAATCGACAAGCACAATGCTGTGAGCAGACTGACGATGTGTGAACCATCATGGAACGAAGGTGACGCTAATGTGAATCATGAGAGATGATGTGTCTGGACCCTGAATGGTGGTGAATCGCCAATATCCTTGCTTTAACGTGACATACTGTTGGATCGTGCGGGAGCGCCAAGAAAATGTGACCACTGCTCACCACGTCTCCGTTGATTGCGGGGTCCCCAAGTACATACAACACAGGAAATATTCCATACAACTATGGTATCGGCTACGGTAGTGTGCGTACAGCACATTGTTGGCTATTTGGCGGGGCAAGTAACCCGCAAGCTCTCTGTCGAATCGTGCAGTCGACAGTCTTCCAGTCGATCCCTGAAGCGAGATTGACTGACCAGGCAGTAGTTTGAGGGTTAAGTGGACTGGCCCCATACCTGAGGATGAAGTGGACTGAACTATTCTGTCCGGGTTCAGCTGGACTCGACCTTCACTGCCTGAGGGTACGCTGTTAGTATTTCGTCTTCACACTGCCTGATGGTAACTGCATTGATCAGGCACCCGACCTCGGATGCACTGAGCACCACATGCATGGTGCACATGGAGGAGGAAGCTGACCTGATAGTCGCCTGCAGGTGAGTTGGACTGACCTGGTAGTCAACGCCAGGTGTGTTGAGCGCCATATTGATGGTGTAGGTAGAGGAGTCGTGGTGCGGTCGCGAGTGAAGGCTGCTCATCGGGCTTGTGGCGCACCACGAAGTTCATGATGGACCGCGGCGGCTGCGGGCACACCGACCCGTCACTCACAACACCGGAAGCCGACATACAGGCCGACCGGTCACACTTACACCAGAGGAGGCGGACATACAGGACGACCGGTCACTCACACCAGGGAGGCCGACATACAGGCCGATCCGTCACACTTACACCAAGAGGCCGACATACAGGCCGATGAGTCACAATCACACCAGAGGAGGCGGACATACAGGCAGACCGGTCACATACCAGGAGAGGCCGACATATGGACGACCGGTTACACTGACGCACCAAGGAGGCCGACATACAGGCCGATCCGTCACTCACATCAGGAGAGGCCGACACCACAGGCCGACCCGCAGCAGTCACAAAACCAGGGGAGGGACTGTCACATTCCACATCACCATCAGAGGGCAGACACGCAGATATAATATCAGAGGATGTGGGATATCGGAGCAGGCGGGACATCAGAACAAGCAGGTTACCAGGAGAGGCAAAACATTGGGGGATGCAAGCCATCGGGGCGGAGTGGGGCATCGGGGGAGGGGGTAGGTTATCATGGGAGGAAAGACAGGAGCGGAAGCAGGCTATCAGGGGAGGAAGCGTAGCAGGAGAGACAATCATACCGGCAAGACATAATAGGAACCAGGATGTAGGGGAGGTAGTGTTCCATGGAGTCGGACATACAGGCAAAATATCAGA